>OX393582.1:31106463-31417785 GCA_947652605.1 Elmis aenea
GGGGCGCGCAAGTTAGATACTTGCAACAGGCGCTTCATACCCTCGTTACGGCACTGTTGTAGAGTGCATATAAAAAAAATTGATGATATAAATTATACAGGTTGTGTATAAATTGGCGGAAGCGCTACACGTGGCGATGTTGTTCGTAAAATTCTAATTCGAAAATCTTAAAACAAAAATGTTGTGCCATGCTTGCTGTGTCTGCAAGAGGTCCTCAAAGTTTTGACATTCAGTCCTTTGAAAAGCGTTATCTTATATATACAGGGTGTCCCAGTTAACTTGAACAGCATGGGGATCTCTTAAACGGTAAGAGATACAGAGTTGGCTAAATGGGTCAAAATGATCTATGATTCAAGAGCAACTATTCTATGAAAAAAAAACTTGAAAAAAATTTACAGTTTTTGGGCTATTCGTAAAAAACAAAAAAATGACGTTTTCGATTTTTGCTTATAACTTGCTTATTTAAAATCATACCCAAAATATTTTTCGACATTATTAGGACACTTTTTTGCGTAGAATTGAAATTAGTTAATAAATTTTACCTATCTTCATTTGTTTTTGTTATTTTAACATCAACTTTCTTATTTTAAATACGGGTCGTAGTTGGCTATGACACCATTAAAAAGAGATTTTTTTTCTCGTTTCATTGATGTATGGGTTGTTAGGTTTATTTTTAAAAATAAGCAAGTTATAGCAATATTATTGTATTTGTTAAGTTTAATCAAAGCCGCCATTGGAAAACAAAACAAAACATCACATAAATAAACTAGCTGAACTTAATTAAACACAAATAAACCTAAATAATTTAAGAATTTTTCAAATTACATAATAATTTATGTTTTTCCAATTACTGTCACTATTGAATCTAAATTATAACATGCGTTCAAAGTGTAGCTCACTCTCCATGTGCAATACAAATTTGAGATCTGCACATTGTAGGTAATAATGTTTTTCTAACGATATTTCTTTTTATTTGATAAACTTTTGTTAAACTATCCAATCTTAATTTTGTAATTGTGTTCAGCTGTCTTTTTATGATTAGCTGTTTTAAGAACATTTTATCAAGCAGAAAGTAATATGCATAAGAAATAATTGTTATCTACAAAGTGCAGATCTCAAATTTGCATTGCTCATGGAGAGTGGGCTGCACTTTGAACGCATGTTATAATTTAGATTCAATAGTAATAGTAATTGGAAAAACATAAATTATTATGTAATTTGAAAAATATCTTAAATTATTTAGGTTTATTTGTGTTTAATTAAGTACAGCTAGTTTATTTACGTGATGTTTTGTTTTGTTTTCCAATGGCCACTTTGATTAAACTTAACAAATACAATAATATTGCTATAACTTGCTTATTTTTAAAAATAAACCTAACAACCCATACATCAATGAAACGAAAAAAAAAATCTCTTTTTAATGGTGTCATAGCCAACTACGACCCGTATTTAAAATAAGAAAGTTGATGTTAAAATAACAAAAACAAATGAAGATAGGTAAAATTTATTAACTAATTTCAATTCTACGCAAAAAAGTGTCCTAATAATGTCGAAAAATATTTTGGGTATGATTTTAAATAAGCAAGTTATAAGCAAAAATCGAAAACGTCATTTTTTTGTTTTTTACGAATAGCCCAAAAACTGTAAATTTTTTTCAAGTTTTTTTTTCATAGAATAGTTGCTCTTAAATCATAGATCATTTTGACCCATTTAACCAACTCTGTATCTCTTACCGTTTACGAGATCCCCATGCTGTTCAAGTTAACTGGGACACCCTGTATATATAAAAATGAATGTATGTATGTATGTATGTTTGTATGGATGTTTGTCCTTTATGCATTCCTATACCATTCATCCGATCCTGACCAAATTTGGCACAGACAATCTATAGGACCATGGGAAGAAGATAGGCTATATAAGAATTCCCAGAAGTTCCAAAAATTCCCAAAAGAACCAAAATTCCCAAAAGATCAAAAATGTCCACCGGGCGCGAGCACGAAGCGCGAGTAGTCTGTGATTGATAAAAAAAATCACCGAGCGAAGCCGGGTCACTACGCTAGTTATTTAATATTTTTTAATGAAAAAGCTGCGATTTGAAATAAAAATAAATTTCGAATAATATTTTTTCCTAGATATTGTGTTTTTCCTTTCAAAAATTGGTGTTGAAAATATGTAAATCACTGATTTGAATGAAAATAATACACATGGCAACATTGTCTATTAGCTGTCATCTCTGTTTTTCTCGTAATTATTTCCAGTTTGTGTAAGGCGATACCTAAAAATTTGCAGCTATGTTTACGAACTAAAGGCTTTCAGTTCGAACAACTAATATAAATACCTAAGTAAAAATTGCTGATAAAAAAATGTCCAAACGCAAATCAATGGATGCCATGTTGCCAAATTTTTGTTTCTTTAAATGGTTCCGGAGGACATCGGAAGCGTGGTACAGCATTTTTGTATAAAGATTTTCGACTTAGAATTTTACGAAGACATCGTCACGTGTAGCGCTTCCGCCAATTTATACACACCCTGTAAGATGTGTGTATATAAAACGTTGGAAGTAGACAGGCGAATACCACATGTTGATTAAAAAAAGACCTAATCTTAAGTAAAACTACAATGCTTAAAGATTAATCAGCAGTAAAAGATATTAGGTATAATAATTTAAATACATTTTGCAATATTTTATTTTGCAATATACTTTGTAGTAAGTTAAATGTTTTGCCGAAAAATTTATATTTTTTGCTCGAGTTGCGATGTAAAAGCAAGAATGATGATTTATGTGCCTGTTTTATTTAGAAGCAAATATTTGCGTAACGTTTTTGTATTTAATAACTAAATTTCTATCATATTACTTTTTTCTTTTACTTAAAAACGTGTAATATATGAAAGTTACAAATTGGGCAGTGTTTTTACCAAAGCAAGGTTGATTTTCCTTAGGATATCTTGACTGTATCAAAGGCGTTTTTTACAATGTCTGTTCCATAACTGTATTAAACTCAATCAAATTACATATTTCTAAAATGAATAAAAGTTCTAGTCAACATGTGAAAATAGAATATGGCGCCCATAAGGAATAACATATTTACTGTTGAGGGAATAAAGAGTTTATCAATGCATTAATGTAGAATAAAATGTTAAAACTCACAAAATTTTAACATAAAACTTTAATGCATCCTGAAAGTATTGGACATTTGATTAAAACGGTTTGGTGAAAATTGCTCGAAAACAATTGCTCGAAGGAAAATTATGTGGTATACAACATTTTTAAATATTTATAGTGTTTATCTCAACAACAAATTGAGTAAGTGTACAGGTATTTGTAAATAAATTTAAATACATTTTTCTAAGTGTAAACAAATCTTAACAACTTTTCTAGTAGGTACATTGAATTATTTTGTATTTATAAAAATTTAATATTTTTTCATTATTTCGAGCAATTTTCCTTTCGAGGAAATTTCCATTCGAGGAACTGTTTCTCGAGCAATAATTGTATTCGAGCAATTTTCCTTTGAGCAATTGTTTTCCAGCAATTTTCCGCACCCCGATTAAAACAGCTGAAGGATTACTTACTTAACAGTAATTTTATGTAGATTTTTAAATTATGTTTTACACAAAGTTTAGGAATAACAAATATGAATGTTATTACTTGCAGCGCCTAAATTAATTTTTAATAAGTACACTACATGTTATATATGTAGTTTCCAAAGTAATAGTTCTGTTAAGTGAAAGCTCTTTTCATTCAACAAAGTTTGCTATAAGTTTTTGTATTCTACCCCTCGTTGATTTCATATACGAACTACTTAAGAACCCACAGAAACAAACTTGCCCGAACTTCAGAGTGACTTATCCCTATTCACAAATATTAATAACTTCGTCTAAAGGGCTTCATGTCAAAAGAACAATTCACTTAGTGATAACCAAGTGGCTTGAAATTTGAGTTCAAACATAAGGACTCGATTATTATAAAAGTAGGTTTGAATTTGCCAATATTGCTAAATCATAATTATGCTGAATTATAATATGCAAACAGATTTCACATATCTGCTATGGTTTACGTGTTTTACCCTTCGTCAGGTGCAATTCTTTTTGGCGCCATTATTGAACGCCAGAGTTGTGAGGTTTCACCTGTACGTGTACAGTACCTTACAGTTTCATGTTATTATTGTTACAGTGTGTCTAGAATAAAGCATCATATGAAATTGATACATTGTGCTTGAACCAGTAGATTTATTTACAGTTCGTTTTTAAAGAGGTTATTCAGATGCAGGTTTATCCAATTACCCCTACTGAAGCGCTAAGGTTTAGAGACCACCAAAAGGCAATTAACGGCAACTAAAATGACATATCGGGCTTCGCGATACATTCGTTGATACATTGCGCCCGATGTCATTACAAATATTTTCCAGGTTTCGCCAAAATGTTTAGACAGCCTAATTTAATTACATTTCAATAAAAAGGTGATAAAATATTAAATCGCATTAAAATTGGTGTGTGACCTAAAACTAATAGTAAATGAAAATAGTTCAATAAACATTCATGTGCTTTCCGTGCGTTATAACTCACTTACACAGCATGCAAGCTGCACGGTAAGAGTCATTTACATTATTGGTCGTAGACAGGGCCGGATTATGGCCTAGACAAAAAAGACAAATGTCTAGGGTCCGCATACAAAGGGCCCGGCCGGCAGTCGGTCAAAATTAAAAAATAATAAATAGAAAATACGCGCGGTTTCATAATACCGCCAGACGCTGGTAGTTCACTTCACATTGTGTAGGAAGGTCCCGGAATTTACCGAATCACATTCACACATCATGCAGATTGGCGACGACGGCGCAGCGTCTTCATTCTTCATTAGTGAAACATTTTAGTATGAACTTGTGAACGGCACGCAGCGATACAGCACACATAAAGAATCTCTTTTTGTTTTTCTTTGTTGCGAATATATTTGACATTACCCATTTCAAATGCTACAGGCGAAAGATCTTTTTCAGTTTTAAGACGTGTAAAGAATTATCTATTCTATATTCTATGTCAGTCGAAATTAAGTTGTTTAGCTGTATTGTGTATGTATAGAACAAGATGCTCTGGATAATATTATTTATGACGATATAATTGATAACTCTGCAGATATGAGAGCCAGGAAAAGGGACTTTTAATTTTTTAGGAAATATTCGTTTATTTTTACCGTTAAATAGTAATTAATACACTATTTATAATATGTATATTTTAATTTTATTTGCTAATATGTGCGACATACTCGTAACGACAATATTAAGATTTATTGTTTTTTCTATTAAAAACTTTTTTTTTATTATGCTTTTTAATTTTTACGTATTTTTACGCAATAAAGTCATATTTTTTTTTGTTAATTGGTGAAAGTTTAACACGTTAAGCGCCATTTGTATCCATATGGATACAAATAGTTTTTGCCAAATGGGCCACCTGTATCCATTTGGATACAACAGCCTACATTTAGATTCGGCTGCCTGTATTCTTAAACATACATGTATTACATATAACTATACCAGAAAAGGTTTAAGGATGGCCCGCTGGACCAGAAAACCTTGGTGGTCACGATTTTTTTACCCACATTGATATTAAAAAAAAAAAGTTTTATGATACAAATTTATTCACAAAACAAAATATTGAAAACTGGTTAAAATGTTATTATTTTGTTGTGAAATTTTTTTATATTACTTAAGGGCAATTAAGAAACGTAAATTTAAAAAAAAAGGTGGCCAAAAAAAACACCTTTTTTTTAACATGGTGGCGCTTAACGTGTTAATTCTAATTATCCTCAGCCCAGTGGGGCCCGGAGAAAAAAAATGTCTAGGGCCCCACAAAAGGTTAATCCGGCCCTGGTCGTAGAAAAAGACTATTACAAAACAAACATTGGTAGGTATAAAGGTTGTATTCGCGTATTTTAAACATTTCATTAAATAAATGGACAGGTGTTTTTAGCTATAAAACCAGGGATGGGAAGTGGCAGAAAAATAACCGACTTCCGACTCCGGAGTGGCTATTTTTTAAAACCGACCGACTCCCAAATCCGACCCCAGACTCATTAAAAAAAAAACATAATTAGTATACTTCACTACCGTGAAAGCCGGTTATTTTTTTTTTCGTTTTAAGTGCATCTTATAATGGCGAACAGAGTTTATTTTATTATGTTTACTAAATAATTATCCAAGTTTTTAAAAAATAAAAATCTAAAATTTTTAATGATTTTGTTATACCGTGATTATCATACAACGCGGGTTTGCAAGGTTATATCCGACCTGAGTTATAAAGGACTTGTATTGTATTTGGTATTTTACTAAAAAAAAATAATTCTGCAATACATACAGGGCTGTTAAATATTAAATGTAAAAGATGAGCTTATAATAAATTTATAACAACCATGCAAAAAAATATTTTATCAAAGATACACGTTTAATGAATTAGAGTTCCCGTTTCTGTGTAAAACAAAATATTGATCGACAGGGCCGGATATAGAGGTGTGCAGAGTGTGCGCCGCACACAGTCCCGCGCCTAGACCGGCCCTGCGCGAGCCGTTTGGGGTTTCCTGCGGGGCCGTGTGTGAAAATTAAAATCTTTTTTTTTTAGGTCACCAGCCTGATTTTTTAGTTTTTTAGAAACATTTGGCCCTGTATTTATTTTCACACACGGCCTTGCAAACCCTAGGACCAGCTCTGTTGATTGACATTGTTTAGTACCAGAGGTTGTTGTTTGGTGTAAATTTGTGTATCTGTAGTGTATCTGTAGTGAGTGCGGATGCGTAAGTGAAGTTACCACTGGAGTCAGCCTCACATCTCTGATTAGGCTTAAGTGGTAGTAACTTATAACAGTTTAAGTGTTGTGTAAGCTGTTTGTTGGATTACTACCTGGAGTGAAGCTTCACACTCCTAATTAGGCTTTGGGTAGTAACCGAAGAAAGGTAGAAGGTGTTAGTTAAATGAGTACGATTTTGTTTTTGATTTAAATATTTAATTCTGTTCTTATCCTCGACTCCCGACTCCTCAAAAAAGCTCCGACTTCTCGACTTCCGACCACCGACTCCGACTCCCCTCCCTGGTTTCTACACAATTAATTTTCTAAGATTGTGTTTTCCAAACATTATATGTGCAAAGTGTCCGTTAAAACTTGCTCTGTCAGTTCCTCAATGTCTGTTACTGTGATCCAGTCAAGTCGTTAAATAAGTGCACGATATAATTGTAAAGTATGGAAATTAAGAGTGTTTAGTGCATAAATGATATTTTTAGTAGGAAAATTCATCAAGAGAATTTCCTAAAAATGTACCTTTAAAATGTACAACCGCCAAATGTCTAACTAAACAATGATATATCTTTTTGTTCCTTTTTTTTTACACTTTGATCGGCAATCAGAATTATTATAATTCTATAGGCCAATTTGATGTCAATTCCTGGGTGGTTCTGGTGATTTAAATGACGTGATGAGGTCAACATCCAGCGACGTTGCCCCGGAAACACCCTATCTTTCGTCTAGGGGCCACACTCTCTTCAATCTTCTTATGCAGTCAGGCTCCAGCAGTGGCTCTAGTAGTGGATTCTCGTGCTGATCCAGGGCCTGGTGATGTTTTGCTATTTTTTCTATTATGGTATCTTGAACGGTGCGTATATTAAGGTCTTTATGTAGCGTATGGTTGGACACGTACCAGGGGGCATCCGCAATCTGCCGAAGCATTTTTGATTGGCACCTTTGTATGATTGCAATATTGCTCTTACGGGCACAGCCCCACAGCTCTATTCCTTATGTCCATATGGGCTTAATTATGGCTTTGTAAATTAGTACCTTGTTTTCTAGTGACACTCGCGATTTCCTACCTATTAGCCAATTAACTTCTTTTATTCGTAGGTTGATTTGTCTTTGTTTTTTTAGGATATGTGTTTTCCAGTTTAATCTGTTATCCAGGTGCAGTTCCAAACAGGGTTGGGCAGATTTAAATCAAGTGATCTTTTTAAAAAAATCATTGATTTAAATCAGATAATTTTTTTTTTAAATTATTAATCTAAATCACAGATTATATGAGTAGATACAATATAATATTTATAATAAAACAAAATTGTATTACTATTAGTAATTAAATACACGAAATGGTGAATAAAACATATCAAATTGCTCTTGTAAAGTAATATTCATTGTGGAAATGCAATAATTCAAAAAATATATGACAAGTTTTTGACGTTAGCGAAGTGAACAGTCAGTTTTTTCAATTTCCACGGCACTCTATTGCTTCAATACCGATTTGAAAAAAAATGTCGAATATCTCGAAAAGTATGAGTTTTGGGTAAACTTTACGTTAAGTGTGTCCTTTACCCGGTAAAGGACACACTTAACAAAAAATGAAGCTCTTTTAAAGACGAATTTGATGACATAAAAAATACAGGGATTCGCATTTGAAAAAATCGAGTTACGAGCTTTTGAAAATCATGGAAGTTGCCACCTATTTATAAACACTCCTGTATGTGTGATTCAAATTTTTTCATATCGAGCGAACAGAGAATTTTTTTCTGCATGTCCATACCAAATTACAACTCTGTACTTCAAAAAATAACTTCAGATGAATTTTTTAAATAAAGACTTAAAACCTTGAATAATTTAGAAAATTAATTTTTTCTTACAACGCCGTATAAAAACCTGTAGTATTTTATATTGATGCAAAGCTAAAATTAAGGCGGTCAAAAATATTAAATAAAAAATTGGGTGTTGTATTTGAAATATAAAAGTTGCTATTAGTTTCAGAAAGGTGACTCACCCTGTATATTTGAAAATATTTTTATTGTGTTGTTTAGAAAAAACTGTATAAAATAGCATTAGAATCAACTTTATATCTCAAGCCGTTTAGCCACAATCGACCGATCCCGCACTAATGACTCACCCTGTATATAATTAATTAAAGATCACCATTTAGCACTAATTTTTTCAAAATTCTTAATCATTATATTTAATTTTTCTTTGTAACAAAAATTCACCAATGAATTAAATATATTGGTTATTAAATATATTAGCACAAAACAGAAATAGCATGTGAATATGTCACTAAATGCGATAATATGGTACATTTGATTTAAATCAATAAAATCTGATTTAAATCAAAAAAATCTGATTTAAATCAAATAAATCGATTTTTTTGATTTAAAAAAAAAATCATGATTTTTTTCCACCCTGAACTAAACAATGATATATCTTTTTGTTCCTTAACTTAATTTATAAATAGGGATAATCTTAAATTTATTGTTTTAAAATTACAATTCACTTATCTTATTCAAATTCAGCGTAAGAAAACGGCAATAAAACCTAATAATAAAAGCCGAATAAAACAGAGTTCTAATCCAAAACGAGGATTGCCCAAACAATTATACGAGATCCCTCGAAAACTCCGTAAAGCGCGTATTAGCAGCTCTTCGCGGCACGAAATAAAATTGAAATAGTCATTCCGAACGTCCCACTTACTCGCAAGTTTAATTTGATGATGCAAATCTGTGGTTTGTACGAAATGGTATCAGAAGGAATTCGTTAATGGTGGTTTAATTTTGTGTGGGAGAACAGATGAAGGCAATGCTAACGTACAGCAAAGCGTTTATTAAACGTAATACAATTCACAGTGCTTAACTTTGAAAAATAGAAACTCAAATCACTGAAAAAAAATAAAAAGATTACATCAAGGCAAATTATCAAGTAATCTATCTAGTCGTGAAAGGCAAAAATACAGTTCCTATTTTATACTGTGACATTTATAAACTTATTAGCCAAATTTAGATTACATTTAAGGATTTAAATGTTGTAAAAATGAGTGAAATTCTGCAATTATTCTTAAATATGCGGGCTGTTTCGCTTTTCCATGTGGCACTATTGCTATCTCCGTAAATAATGAAAATACAATGTTGGTTAAATAGGATAAAAAAAATTCCATGGCTTGCGTGATGTAACGAAAAAACCGAAATCGATAAAAACTTTTATACTCAAATATCTCGGCTATCATTAGGTACTAATACACAAAAACGCTAAGGGAAAAATGTTTGCTAGATTTTGTTTGCTATAAAATGATAATAGTCAAATTTTGATTTATAAACTACCGTGCGAGATATTATACAGGGTGCACCACGACCCTGAGATTCTTCGATAGCTCCTTTATTAATGAAAATATCAAAAAATGTTTAATACAAATATTGTGCGAACCTATTTTCTACATAACCTAAAATTATTTTCAAATATACAGGGTGTTTCGTTTGACCGGCACATATAAAAATTAAATTTTTTTAAATAGAACACTGTATATTTTTACATTTTTGGATTCCTCTTAAAATTTACTTTAAAAAATGTATGAGGTTATATGGGTCTTAAGTCAACAGTTTTCGTAAAATTTACATTTTTATGAAATTTTTGAGCAATACAGCACTTTCAATTTTTTTTTACATTAAAGTTATTTAAAAAAGCGGTAAAATTTCGTTTAAAATTGAGATTAACAATAGATTAATTAACACTTTGCACTAGCTACATTTAAAAAATATTATACAGGGTGTTTTTTACCCTTGGTCAAACTTGTGAAACTTTAAACATCGATAAGTCATTTTTCTTAAATGCAACACCCTGTATATTTTTATTTTCTTGTAGAGAATTTAATTGTCTTTCGAGATTATTAACCCTTAATTACTCGCGCTGGTGTATTTTGTACACCAGCGCCAAATTTCTTGCCTCCATCAAACGTACGATTTTTTTGGTGGCACCAGGCCCTCACCTAACCTATGTCTAACATATCTGGAATGTAATGGATCAGTCATACGCCAAAACGCCCGACTGACCTTTGCGTTTTTACATAAATTTTAATGCGTTGTCACGTTGGTGCCTAGAATACACCGCGCGGGAAATTTTGTAAATTATGTAAATATTCAATCTTTTATACAAAAACGTTTGTTTTATTGTGTGATGGTGTTATGTATGGGTATTTTTGCCATCCGCAATTGTGTTCTCGCTTCTAGTTACGCTAAATATATTTTTTTTATTTGTTTATTTATTTTTTTTTATTTTTATGATTTTACGTCTTATATTCACATAAAAATCCCCAATGCCTAACGGAGGAGGAAATTAGGGCCTTCTTGGAGGCTGGCAGTTCAGATGAGGAAATTCTAGGCGATAAGGAAGATGACCTTGAACAGAGAGTAATTACTAATTACTCAAAGTGACCATGACAGTACGTCAGAACTGGAAGGCAGTGACCGTAAAAATGAGATTTCTAGTGAGAGTGATGGGGATGATAGTGCTGATGTAGAGTTTTTCTTTGGAAAAAATAGAGCCATCAAATCAGAAGAAGATTAGAGGGCTTTTAAATTTAATTTTGTTTTTCGTTCTGTTTTTTTTTTTTGTTCGTTGATAGTATGTTCCTATATATTTTTAAAATGTTTAACTTATTCGTAAAAACTATACTTATTTTTAATGTTTGACGTAAATTACCGTCAGCAAAAAAAAATAGCGTTTTTGTTTAAAAACAAGCTAAATTTAGGGTGGTGTACAAAGTACACCGCGCGGGAAAAAGTTCGAATAATTTGGCGCGAGTAACTAAGGGTTAAGCATGTCCTATACCTAAAGTTAATATTTTTCGAGCTATCTCGATTTTTATTAGTATTACTGAGGCAATTAAAATATTTTAAAGTCGGCCATGGACGTAAGTTGTAATTTTTCAAAGAATTTTTAAACAAAAGAATAAAAAGAGCTCCAACTTTAATTTTAGTCCAATAACGTACCCCTTTTCCCCGAAATGTATCGTATAAATTGTTTAAAATTATATCCTTGTTCATGTTCTACGCACAGCCGTAGATGTTGTCTCAAAGACTCTAGCACTCTTGATAACATTTCGGGGGTTATAGGTACCATTAAAAGCAACACAGCAAGTAATGCAGTTGCCGAACATAGAATATCCTAATAGATGGATAGGGCGAGGTAGACCAATCTGCTGGCCACCTAGGTCACCTGATCTTACCCCTATAGATTTATTTTTGTGGGGACCCATAAAATAGGTGTATCAAGACCCCCCAACAACTGCTGAAGATGTGTAGAACAGGATTCGTGTTGCTTTTGATGGTATAACCCCCGAAATGTTATCAAGAGTGCTAGAGTCTTTGAGACAACATCTACGGCTGTGCGTAGAACATGAACAAGGATATAATTTAAAACAATTAATACGATAAATTTCGGGGAAAAGGGGTACGTTATTGGACTAAAATTAAAGTTGGAGCTTTTTTTATTCTTTTGTTTAAAAATTCTTTGAAAAATTACGACTTACGTCCATGGCCGACTTTAAAATATTTTAATTGCCTTAGTAATACTAATAAAAATCGAGATAGCTCGAAAAATATTAACTTTAGGTATAGGACATGCTTAATAATTTCGAAAGACAATTAAATTCTCTACAAGGAAATGTAAAAATATACAGGGTGTTGCATTTAAGAAAAATGACTTATCGATGTTTAAAGTTTCACAAGTTTGACCAAGCGTAAAAAACACCCTGTATAATATTTTTTAAATGTAGCTAGCGCAAAGTGTTAATTAATCTATTGTCAATCTCAATTTTAAACGAAATTTTACCGGTTTTTTAAATAACTTTAATGTTAAAAAAAATTGAAAGTGCTGTATTGCTCAAAAATTTCATAAAAATGTAAATTTTACGAAAACTATTGACTTAAGACCCATATAATCTCATACATTTTTTAAAGTAAATTTTAAGAGAAATCCAAAAATGTAAAAATATACAGGGTGTTCTATTTAAAAAAATTAAATTTTTATATGTGCCGGTCAAATGAAACACCCTGTATATTTGAAAATAATTTTAGGTTATGTAGAAAATAGGTTCGCACAATATTTGTATTAAACATTTTTTGATATTTTCATTAATAAAGGAGCTATCGAAGAATCTCAGGGTCGTGGTGCACCCTGTATAAAGCCACTTTTTTTAAATAGCATTCGTGGTAGTCAATAACTTGGATATGAAGATTTTTTTTTTCTTTTGCAATGATGTAATATTTTCACAAGCAAGCGAAATATTTTGAAAAAATGCAGAATCCAAGTTAAAAATCAACGTTGCCATGGAAAAAACAATAACTTCCATTGTTTTATTTCGATCCTTGTTGTCCATTCTATCACTCTTTAAACGGGTCTGTGCTTAATGCTCATACATGAAGGATGGAACCGATATACATATAGAGAAGACTCGCAACATAATTTCAAGTGTAATACTGGTCTAAATAATTTAAATGGGGCAGGAAATCAATCTAAGAATACCTCGGGAGACAAAAATAGATAAACTGGTAGGGGCAGTTGAGAATGTAGTAGAGAGACCGATCTTTGAACTATAAGAAACTTAATGCATCTAACACTACAATTCTGAATACTTTACACAATGATTCGGACTGCTTACGCCAAAGCAAAACTTTGCTAACAAGAAGTTTTCCAAGTAATTTGGATGCTTTACAGAACGATAAATTGAGCTGGTGAGGAAAACTGGAACACTCGTACAAAATTAGAGTGGGCTCATACGCTCCACTCAAAAAAGGCAAAAACCCAAAAAATCTGCGGAAAAACTGATTCCTACAGTTTTTGAGATGGCGAAGAAATATCTTCTTTATTATTATTCTTATACCTCTCTACCGTTAAGGATTAAACTTTTGTTTCTTTTATGCATAGACAGTGGCGGATTCCGTTGCTTGGGGACCCTGGACGATAAAATTGGTTAAATGTATACAACATGGTTCTGCAATAATGATAGAAGAGGTTCATGGTAGAACTATTTAAAATTTGAACATGCGATTAACCCCTAGGATTAAACCACATTAACCCTAAAACTAGGCAAAATCGCAGCATAGTTGACGCTGATATAGCCTTGTTTTTGGGATTAACTTGTATTTCAACACCGTTGTTGCCTTGTGCAACCTGTTAAGGTCTGAGAGTACATCATTTATATATACAGGGTGTCCCAGATTACATTTCCAGCATGGAGATCTCGCTTATTATAAGAGATACAGGTTTGTTTAAATTAGATGAATCATTCCTTGGTATGAAAGGAGCCACAATTAATTTTTAAAAGTACAAAATTCGTCGTGCTTCAGATGTTATAGCAAAAAATATGAAAATGTCGAATTTCTTTTTTCTTTCATAACTTTTTTGTCTTAATCGTTAAAGCAATTTTATTTGTACTTTCTGAAGGTACTTTTTAATGGAGAATGTAACTGTCATTTTAGATTTTTTTTAACACCTACCATTTTCGAGATATTACCCCCAATTCTATTTTTTCTTATGAGCCGCGAAGTTGGCTATGGAACAGTTGAATGTGCTTTTATTTACTCGTTTAAATGAGATATTACTTGCTATACCTATTTTTATAAACAAGTCACAAAATGAAAAAAAATCGTATTTTACCCATGACTTATCAAGCTATCTATGAAAATAAAAACAAAAAACAACTAATTAAATGTCAAATGACAGTTGCCATTTGTCTCTGGTATCATTTATTAGAATTTCATATTATTGTTGTGTAATTCGATAGTCTTTGTAGTAATTATTGTTATAATGATGGCTACATTTAAAAATAGCGAAAAATTTGACTTGTTGAGATGCTACATTCTTTACCATAAAAACTGTGTGGAAGCTGAGCGAATATACTTGAGCTATATCTTAAGAAAAGGCAACGAAGAGTTTGTAATTACAGAAATTTGGAAATAAATTTAAAAGAATATGATTTCTTCGAGAAACCAACCAAAAATCCAAAACAAATCCATAAAGAATTACAAATATCTATTTTGCACAGTTTCTGTTGTAAAGAATTTAGCATTTTAACATTAAAAATTTTTAATTAGTTGTAAATGTGCCCATAATTATATGAAAACAAATTTGCTACAAAAACTATCGAATTACACAACAATACATTCTAATAAATGATGTCGCATACAAATGGTAACTGTCATTTGACATTTAATTAGTCGTTTTTTATTTTTATTTTCATAGATAGCTTGATCTGATGGGTAAAATACGATTTTTTTTTCATTTTGTGACTTCTTTATAAAAATAGGTATAGCAAGTAATATCTCATTTAAACGAGAAAAAAAAATCACATTCAACTATACCATAGCCAACTTCGCGGCCCATAAGAAAAAATGGAATTGGGGGTAATATCTCGAAAATGGTAGGTGTTAAAAAAAATCTAAAATGACAGTTACATTCTCCATTAAAAAGTACCTTCAGAAAGTACAAATAAAATTGCTTTAACGATTAAGACAAAAAAGTTATGAAAGAAAAAAGAAATTCGACATTTTCATATTTTTTGCTATAACATCTGAAGCACGACGAATTTTGTACTTTTAAAAATTGATTGTAGCTCCTCTCATACTAAGGAATAATTTATCTAATTTAAACAAACCTGTATTTCTTATAATAAGCGAGATCCCCATGCTGGAAATGTAATCTGGGACACCCTGTATACGGGTGTATATACGGGTGTATATAACTATTTTCTGCGTCCGTCCAAAAAATCTGTCGTTTTCGATCAATTTTTAGGCGGGAAAATACATCTACTGGCCTAAGCCAGAAAGTAACTGGCTGCCATGGCAATGAGTTGTCTTTACCGGCCTAGGCCGGAAAGAAGTTGGTTGCCATGGCGTGTTGTTTTGGTATCAAACAAGCGTCGTTATACCATCAAGCGAGTTTTCTTCTGTAGTTTGTAAAGTTATTGTTTAATTGTGGATGGTGATTCTGGTGTCAGTGGTGGA
The DNA here is from genome assembly GCA_947652605.1 of Elmis aenea. Classification (NCBI taxonomy): domain Eukaryota; kingdom Metazoa; phylum Arthropoda; class Insecta; order Coleoptera; family Elmidae; genus Elmis; species Elmis aenea. The sequence continues at coordinate 31,122,243 of OX393582.1, forward strand.
CGCAGAAAAAATATTATATGTACCATACCCGTAAAGTGTCTTTACTAGACTCGTATCCTTCCAGGACTTGCCAACGGCTCGTCCTAAAACTGCCTGCTCGTTCAGTAAAGTACCACTTTCCGGTCTTACTACGTAAGTAACTATAACAGTGCAGTATATCCATCGATAAATGAAAAAAAACCGTGTTACAACGTTTTTCGACGATTATTGGACACCTAAATTACTGGTGCAGGGTATTCCTATATATTAAAGCTATAACATATTCAATATCTTCTAATTATCACCTTTAAATATTGCATTGGGCACAGATATAACATATCAAAATATTTGAAATTGTTTTATTCACGATAAATTTGGTTGTATTATGTCAGATTTGTTTATGCATCTGCTGAATTAATTATGGTCTTGGACTGTTTTTATACAAGCGTTTTTATGCTGCTAACACTACGATCAGACAAAGAAATCATTTTTATTATGTTTTCTTAACACTTAAAAGAGTCTTAAACGAACATCCAATTTAGTAAAAGCTTTCGTATTTGTTAATCGATATGGCCTTAGCTCGTAGATGTGTGAATGCCGATTAACGTGGAAAATCCGATGTTAACACTGTACAGCTACACCCCAACACGCCACAACAAACTAAACAGGGTATATTGGTTTTACTACCTACCCTAAGAGTTTTTAACGAGTTTTCATTTTGTCAATAAAGGTACGATTTAGGTTTTTTCTGCAAAAGCAATTTGCTCTAAGAATTATTTGCATACTTTTTATTTTTTAGTTTAGTTAATATATGCGTATATGTCTGTAGGAGTTGAGTTCTGGCAGGCAAACAAAGCGGTCGACGAATCAGCGGCGATAAGAAAACTCGAAACTCGGGCCTTATCACGCAAAAAGTCGGTCTAGGTGTATGTAAACAGCCAGTTTTCTAAACAAAACAATATTGATAGTGAGTGATAAATAAAACTGAACTTACGAATTTGGTGCATAAAAGTGAGGGAAAGGGCGGCCCTAGAGAAGGGACCGAAAGTGAGGAGAAGGAACAGGAGGAAAACGGGTGAGTTCGTTCCAAATTATTAAGAAATAGACTAAGGTGCAAGTGAAAAACAAGGATATCGAACTATAATAGTGATAAAAATAGAAAAATAAGCAATAGCTAGAGAACTAAGAAAAAATTGGAAAATAAACTTCGAGCCAATACTAAATATACAGTGTGAAACAAAATGAGCAGTGACGAGTACACATCAGAAGATGCAAAAAAAAAAAGAGGAGCGGAGAAGCTAGAAGAAGTACTTAAAAGAAGTAAAAAGACAAACAGAACACCTCAAAAGGAGTCACAAGAAGATAAGATTGACGTGTTAACAGGAATGATGAAAGAGCTGATGAAAGACACAAAAGCAATAAAAGAAGATCAGAAAACGTTCCAACAGGAACAGGAAAGTATGGAGGGTACACTGAAAAGTCTAGAAAAGGAAGTAAAGCAACTAAGGGGGGAGTTAGGTAAAATAAAGGAGGAATGGAAAAAAGAAAAGAAGGAAATGAACGAACGACTGGAAGAAGCCGAAAAGAAAATAGAAAGACTGGAAAAAGACAAAATCAGAAACAATGTGATAATAACAGGAGTGAAACTGGACACGGGAAGCAAGGAAACAACTAAGGAAATTATAGAAAATATAATAAAACGAGACCTAAAGATCAAAGTACAGATAAGGAAAACAAGTAGAATAAACCAAAACAAATGCATAGTTGAGCTAGCGGACTGGGAAGACAAAATGGAGGTGCTGAAAAATAAAAACAAGCTGCAAGGAACGGAGATATATATTGATGCGGAGATGACAATAAAGGAAAGAAAAATACAGAAGGCTATAAGAGACTATGCTAAAGTTGAGAAAAGTAAGGGTGCCAGGGTAAAAGTTGGATTCCAAAAATTGCAAATAAATAATAAAACCCTGAAATGGTGTCACAAGGAACAAAAATTGCTAAATAACACGGAGGAGGCACCAGATGGAATAAAAGGAGGTCCAAAAAACTAAAAAACAAATAGGAAAAAAGTGGGATGACGAAATTGGCAAAGGAAAAGGCTAAGAATAAGGAAAACGGAATTGAAATAAAGGAAAACAACGGGAATATAAAACTTGGAACTTGGAATGTAAGGGGAACATTTGAGGAGGGAAAATTAAAGCATATAATAAATGAAATTAGAAAATTCGAATTTAATATAGTAGCACTACAAGAGACAAAGCAAATGGGACAAAGTACAATTGAAATAGAAGGATATGTATTTATTAACAGTGGAGGAAATAACAGAATGCTGGGTACGGGCTTTATAATCAACAAACAGTTAAAGGCAGGTATAATAAATGTCAAAACAGTATCAGAAAGAATATGCTTGCTGAGGCTAAGAGGAAAATATCAAAACATTACACTGCTAAACTTTCACGCACCTACAGAAGAAAAAGACGTCGAAGTCAAGGAAGAATTCTATAATGAACTAGATAAAATATACGAAGAAATTCCTAGGTACGATATGAAAATAATGATTGGCGATGCAAATGCAAAAATAGGAAGAGAGAATATATATAGCCCAACAATAGGGCAGTACAGCAAACATGAAACGACAAATGAAAATGGGATATTTCTAATAGATTTCGCAAAGGAAAAGAATTTGGTCATAGTAAGTACGTACTTCCAAAGAAAAGACATATATAAGGGTACGTGGCGGTCACCGGATGGAAAAACTATAAATCAGATCGATCATATCTTAATCGAAAAACCAGAGATAAAAGCAATCAGCAATGTAAGAACGTATAGGGGCCCGGACGCGGATACTGACCACTTTATAGTGGGAGCCAGAGTGACGCAAATATTGCCTGTAGTGAGAAATCAAACGAGGACAGGAGGAAGAGAGAGAGAAGTAATCAGACTAAGGAGTAAAGACGATCAATTAAAATACGAGAAAAGCATTAAAAAAGAATTAGAGAAAATGGCGGATAAGGAGGAAATTGAGGAACAATGGAATGAACTGAAAACGAGGATTAATCGGGCTGCCAAAAATTGTAATAGTAAAGCGAAACAGGAAAGAAAAAATTGGTTTGATGAGGACTGTAAGAAAGAACTAGAGGAAAGGAAAAAACTGAGATTAAAAATGTTAACGGGAAAAACGGAAGAGGAGAAAAATAAATATGAGGAGCAAAGGAGGAAAACGAAAACACTGCTAAGAGATAAAAAAAGGAAATATAATGAAAAAGTGATACAAGAAATAGAAACCAATTTCAGGAATAACCAGGTTAGAAATTTGTACCAAGGAATTAAAAAAGAAAGGAGAGGATTCCAAACAAAAACGGTATTCCTTAAGGACGAAAACGGAGATATTATTGCAGGAGAGGAAGAAATACTAAAAAAATGGAAGGAACATTTTGACCAATTACTAAATGATGACAGCAGGAAGGCGAGGGAAAATGAGCAGATTAATAGAAATATGAATGAGAGCCCTAGAGAAGTGCCAGCCCCAACTAAAAAACAAATCGAAGAAATAGTGGAACGGATAAAAAATAATAAGAGCCCAGGAACAGATAGAATAACTGTAGAATTGTTTAAGTATGGTAGCAAGGACTTGATCGAACAATTACAAAAACTGATGGAGGAAATCTGGAGGAAAGAAGAAATGCCAAAAGAATGGGGACAAGCAATAATATGCCCAGTGTATAAAAAAGGGGATGCAAGTGTTTTCCACAACTACAGAGGTATTTCCCTGTTAAACGTCGCATATAAAATTATAGCAACTTATATAAAAAATAAATTAGTAGAAGAAACAGAAAACGAAATAGGGGAGTACCAATGCGGCTTTAGGAAGGGAAGAAGCACCACGGATCACATTTTCACCCTAAGAGAGATTCAAGCAGAAAGCTATCAACACGAGAAACAGACATTTGTTTTGTTTGTCGACTTCAGACAAGCATACGATAACGTTCAAAGAGAAGCATTGTACAAAGCAGTAGAAGAAATGGGAGTAAGTGGTAAACTTACAAGAATGATAAAAGTAACGTTAAGAGGAACAGAAAATCTGGTTAGAGTAGGCAGCAAAACATCAGAAGTTTTCGAGAGTAAGGAGGGGGTTAGACAAGGGGACCCAATGTCGGCGAATTTGTTCAGCATTGTACTGGAAAAAGCAATAAGGGAAGCGAAGATTAACAGAAGTGGGCTGGTGTATAGAAGAAGGCACCAATGTTTAGCATTTGCGGATGACCTTGTGCTAATTACTAGAAGTAAAGAGGAGTTGAGAAGTATAACGAAAACACTGGAGGAAAAGGCGGGAAAGGTGGGATTATATATAAATGAAGAGAAGACAAAGTATATGGAATGGAAGGACAGTGAATTTAAAAGAGGAAACTACTTGAATGTAACAACAGAAAGTGGAAAAGAATACAAGTTTGAAGAGGTGGAAAAGTTCACGTACCTAGGGGCTGTATTCTCAAGAAACCCAAATATAGGCAATGAGATACAGGCAAGAATAATGGCTGGAAACCGATGTTTGGGAGCACTAAACAGAGTTCTGAGAAATAAAAATATTTCTAGAAAAGCAAAGATCAAAATATACCACACTACTATAAGACCAATAGTGACGTACGCGTGCGAAACATGGACGCTAAACAAAACAGAACAAACAAGACTAGAAGTGTGGGAAAGGAAGGTGCTAAGAAAAATATTTGGCGGAAAGAGAATTGGAGATGGGTGGGTAAGAAGAACAAACGATGAATTAAAAGAGCTATACAAAGAAACAAGTATCATTGGGGTTATAAAAGTACAAAGGCTAAGGTGGCTGGGACATACAGAAAGAATGGGGAGTACAAGAATGCCGAAAATGGTAATGATGAACACGCTAGGGGGAAGGAAGAGAAGGGGACGACCCAAAGCAAGATGGAGGACGGAAGTGGAGAGAGATTTAGAAACGTTAAAAATTACTGGATGGAGAAGGAAGGCCAGCGATAGAGAAGGATGGAAGAAAGTTATCAAACAAGCCATGGGCCAACTTGGCTCGCAGAGCTAAATTATATATATATGTCTGTAGCTAAATGCTTAAACCTAATAATGTTTCTATATTTTTTTAGTAATAAATATAAATAAAACATTCCAAATTGGCCAAAATAAATTGCCACTTAAGCTGGGTATGAAATTTAAACTTTAGTTGAAACATTTTGCTGTTTTTTTTTTGAATTACTGCATAATAGTCAAACTATTTACAATTTTTTATTAAAGAAATTTATTCGTTATTCAATCGATCTCAGGCTAAATAATTGCTATTTGGGGTTTTGTAACGTGTCTATAAGTTTTAAACCAATGGCTTTAATGATAAAACAGAGTAATCAATTTTTTCCCGAAAAAAAAAGTGCAGATGCTAGACTATTCGCACTTTCCCATATATCTATCAATAGTATATTACATAGAGCTGTAGGAAGCAAATTACGCACGAGTGCGTGGTTGCCTTACAACTCAAGTTTTGTACTATACCTTTTCTACGACTACACAACTCTGTACAATAATCGAAAGAGGTTAACTTTGTTATTATAAGAGTTACATAGTCAGTTTAATGAGCAAAGTTGAGCAAAATTTCAAGAAGAATTTAATGCCTATTTGACATGTGACCTAACTTTTTTTTTAATATTTTGAAAAAACTAAAAGAAGGCGATTTTTTTAATTATTAATAATTTTATAATTCCTGTAGATGTTCTTACGTAAAATTAAAAAATAATATCTAAATAGTAATGGCACACTTGATTTTTGAGTTATAAGCCAAACTTGACTTTTTTAAAATGGCAACCATAGTTTGCTGTAGGTTCATCACAAAAAGAATGGTTTTCTCGTTTTATTAACGCATCGGTTGTTAGGTTTATGTTTCAAATAAGCAAAATATAGCAATATTATTGTTTTTATAAAGTTTAATCTATTTGGTCTTTGAAAACAAAAAACAAAAAACCACATAAGTAAACTAGCTGTACTTAATTAAACACATAAAAAATTCAAAATTTAAATAATTGAAGATGTTTTTTACATGTTGTAAAATGTATACCAGGTGTCACACGTTCATGGTACACCCCCTTTTTTTTCTCTAGTTTTGATTTTAAATAAATGAAATTTTAGACACATGATATATGCAAAAAACCGGGCTTTTTGAGCCGTTGCACACATTTGTTTCACTTCCGGTTTCGCCGGAAATGACCCTAACTTTGTTATTTTAAATGAAACACCCTGTATATTTTAACATTTTTGGGAAGGAAGTGATTTTTGCTACAACTGCACTATTTTCGTTAATTTTTATAACCTAAAAATTTTTTTAAAACAAAATTTATTTTTTTATTAAGGGTGCCGTGACCTGCACAAATTGATTTTTATTAGGTCAATAATTGTCCTAAAACCGTTTTTGTAAATTTTAAATGACATTTAGGTTACTTTAATCGGCTTTGAAGGTTGAGGAATCGGTTTTTTGACAAAAAGTCAATTTTTTTAAATGGAACCATGCTGGTACTAGCGGTTATTTAAATGGATCATCTTCTAACGAATCCATCGATACCAATAACTTATATTTTTATTAAAAATCTACTTCAAAAATTTCAAATTATTGTGAAAATTTATTAAGAGATCCTCTTAATCGCAATAATCTAATTATGTAAAAATGATTACCAAAATTTTTAGACTTTGTAATTAAATGACTATAGTAGTTAAACATAAAACAACGATCATTTGCTTAGTTGTAGTTATGCACAGTGTACTGCGATTAACAGGATCTCTTAATAAATTTTCACAATAATTTGAAATTTTTGAAGTAGATTTTTAATAAAAATACAAGTTATTGGTATCGATGGATTCGTTAGAAGATGATCCATTTAAATAACCGCCAGTACCAGCATGGTTCCATTTAAAAAAATTGACTTTTTGTCAAAAAACCGATTCCTCAACCTTCAAAGCCAATTAAAGTAACCTAAATGTCATTTAAAATTTACAAAAACGGTTTTTGGACAATTGTTGACATAATAAAAATCAATTTGTGCAGGTCACGGCACCCTTAATAAAAAACTAAATTTTGTTTTAAAAAAATTTTTAGGTTATAAAAATTAGCGAAAATAGTGCAGTTGTATCAAAAATCACTTCCTCTTCCCAAAAATGTAAAAATATACAGGGTGTTTCATTTAAAATAACAAAGTTGGGCTCATTTCCGGCGAAACCGTAAGTGGAACAAATATGTGCAACGGCTCAAAAAGCCCGGTTTTTTGCACATGTCATATGTCTAAAATCTCGTTTATTTAAAATAAAAACTAAAGAAAAAAAAGGGGGTGTACCATGAACGTGTGACACCCGGTATATAGGGTGAAAATATTGGGCCGATATAGTCTTAACCCAACTGCTTAAGTTTAAACGATTTACAATTATTGTTCCTAGACAAAATGCCCTTTTTGAGTTTTTGGTAAACTTTTTTATAATCGTAATTTAAAGATATTTGGGATAAATAATTGTTTGTTTCTATAATGCTTGTTTGAAGTCGGTTTTGCTAAAGCTTTTGGTATTTTTCAAAAATAAATGCAAACACAACACTTTTTAATTTTTGTTGGTAACGTTTTGCATTAATTTGCAAGAATTGCGGTAAATAATTATCAAATATTCTTTTATAATAATAAAATAAATAAATAAAAGTAATAAACTTTTAGTGTATTATTTTTTTTATTAAGTAACAAATTTATTAAAGGCTTTGTCATTTTTGCTAAATTAATTTAATTTGGAGAAAATGTCTAAAACGTTCTGTACATGTTTACCCGAAGTTCTTATTATCACAGAAGGCTGTAGCTCAGGGAAAACAAATTTTCTTTTAATTAAATTTTAAACAAACATTTTGCAACAGTATTATTCACAAAAGAAAATTCAAGATCCCCATTATGTCCAAACTTTAACAACAGAAACTCTGGGTGCGGAGGCGAGAAATTTTAAATTAGAAGCGTCAACAGTAAGTGTTAATAATAAAACTAGTGGGTGCTGCCACCATAATACTCTCACGATATATAAAATTTAATAATTTGCCCTAAAGTATATTTTTGTAAAATTATTTACATTTTATTCGGGCTACTTCCTCTTAAAGGAAGAAATGGATCTTTATTTAAAGTTGCATAAAGTTTGTACCGATATTCAGTTTTACACTTTCGAGTAAATAGGGTTAAATAATATACTGTGCGACACATTTCAAAGCGGATCACCCCTATAAAAAGTTTACTTATGATCCCATTTTCATGAACTTTTCATGAAATTTGGTACAAATCCATTTAAGGGCATCCCGAATCCAGTGGTGTAGTCAGATTTTAGATTAACAAATCGCTAAACAAATTTTGCCAATTTTCACATCTAAAAAAAAACATAGTAGGCTTTGTGAGTGTAAACTGAATTTTAAAATAGGTTGCCAAAGTACAGTTTTTGATGCTTTATCGTTTAAAAAAAGTTCATAAAAATCGGATCATAAATAAACTTTTTATAGGGTTGATCCGCTTTAAAATGAGTCACACATTTACATATAAAATGTGTACTAAACTATAAGGGAAAAAAACTAAATTTACCGATTTTTAATTTTATTTAATATACTTTTAATTTTAAAATAATATTCTCAATTTTGTAATAATTTCCTGTGCCAAATAGACAGATTACGTCAATTTTTCAAAGATATAAATGGTCATTTTAGATATTTACCTATGCATATTAGGTACATTGGTTTTGTTACGTTTGTATAAAAAAATATATCATTTAAGGTAAGGTGGCATATGAGACCGTTCCTAATATGAGACCCTAGACGATATCCTATATAGCAGGGGTGGCCAAGCTCCTTGATAGTCCGAGCCATTTTTCAAAATTTGAAATTTTACGCGAGCCGCAATTAAATATGTATTTAAAAGGTATGCAAAAAAGGTATTACAAATTTTTTTTTTTACAGAAATAATAATATATTATTGAAAACATAAATAAAAGTACAAAATATGTGTATTGAATTTAAATATTAAAAATTAAACACATTTATTTTACTTCTCTTGATAATTGTTTAAAATTTGGTGAATAATTGGTGACAGCACAACGAAACCGAAAACGAAATTATTATTTTTCGTTCAAGAACGAAAACGAAATAAATATTTTCCAAAACCGGTTTTAACCGGTTTTGTCGCTATTTTAATTTTATTTGTTAAACAAAAACGCTAATTTACCTTCTGTGCTGTGGAGACTCCACGAGGCAGTAAAAATTCTCACTTGAAATAAGTGAGCTTCACTTTTCTCCATGTATTTACGTGAATATGTATTAACAACTTTATTGTTTATACTTGCAAGTTCGTGTAACACAATTAACGATACAGATATTCTCTATTTCTAATTTATTTTTTAGATCATTAATATAGAATATACACTTGATGGGATATATATTATCAATGTGTATGTTTTATTTGCGTTTAGTTTAACATAATAATAGTAAAATTTATTCTTACTTCGAAAAGGACTAATGTAAAAGAAGATTTATTGGAAGATGTGTTGCTAGTAAGATTTAACGGAATGTGAAAATGTATATTGTATGGTATGTACAAACTATAAAGTTAAAGTATATTTCAAGTTAATATAAGTTTTTTTTTAATATCTTTTTTATTTATAACATTTAGTAAATTATCCACTTGAATTCAATCGTTTGTCTTTTTAAATAATTACAGCAGGATCTTATTTAATTCAAATGCATAGATTTGTAGTACTAAAGCAAATTTAAAATAGCGCTTGCTATATTTTCATATTTTTAGATAAAGATCGTGTGTCTAATTTAACCTAATCACGTTGTGTTTTTGCACCTTACGGGTGTTAAACTTAGTAAAATGGTTAAATGTCAATGTGTTTAACGATTTGGTAAATTTAATATGGCGATGGTTCGCCAGTCTAAAATATGCTGTCCGTGAGCATCAAACCCTATCGTCATCGTTTGTATTTTAGTTGAGACGCAAATGTTTTTATCGTATTTATAGAGAGTTGTGGTGACTAGAAAAAAAATTGATTTTTTGGCGATAAAAAAAATATTGTGAAACCGGTTTTAACCGTTATTATTTCGGTTCACGAAAACGAAAAAAGAATTTTTTCGGTTAGAACGAAAAGAACGAAAACGATATACATATTTCGTTTTCGTTCCGAACAGAAACGAACGGATTTTTTTTCGTTTTTAGTCCCTGGTTAATAGATATTTTATTGTGTGTTAGTTGATTATACAAAGGAGGTATAGAATACGAAGGAGCAGTGTACACAATAGTTTGAATAGCGAAGGTATTTGCGACGATTATGGTATCATTTCAGGTGATTAGGGCAATAAATATTTTCAGTAAATATAATTTGAAGATGTTTTGCAAATTAAAAAACTGTGAACATGTGTAGGTACCTATACAATAGGAATTTGAATTTTAAAGGATTTGCGAAAGTATGAACAATAATACCAAATAAATATTTGATGATTTAATTTATTTTACAAGATAGCAAAATTTATCAAAGATTGCCCACAGATGATTCCTTGACCATCAATTTCGATATTAAAAAAAAATAATTAAAAAATGTCACAATAACTACAATAGTATTTAAAGATCCATCTCGATTTATTTATTCAGATCGTTGGCAAAAATTGCTAATGATAAATTGTTTATTGTTTTAATAGCTGTAAATTAGTAGGTATTTTTGATTTCCTTTTGTTTATGTATGGGAGATAGGGGCACAAGGGACCGGCGGGGCACAGAGGTTGAGCACTTTAAACTATAGAAAAACTAACGTGATTTGTTTGTAATTTAAATGACAGCACCGTACAGACGCGATTGATAGGTAAGTGACAACGGGACATACGCAAACACGTAAACCTAAAAGACAGTGAAAATTATTTGTTTTTTAAGGTAAGTTTGCAAAAAAATAAAATAAATATATTTGTAACAAGTAGTTGCAAAGCATCCTGATTTTGAAATAGAATTTTGTACATGAACTAGAACGTATTACAGCAGTTTTGTATACATTTACATTGGTATAATGTTTCACTCTAGAGATGTCACGTGCATTTTTGTGTAAACAGAGTGTTTGGGGCACACAGGTCCGTCATAACTGCGGGCACATAGGACCGGAGGTCCTTTGTGCCCGCCTTGCTTGGTTTTTTGCTCTGATTCTGAAGATGATAGCGACAAGAATTCTCATTGCATTTACTGCACAGAATGCTTCTTCCAATCAAAGTCAGACGAAGGATGGATTCAGTGTGTAAAAATTGGGCACATGATGCTTGCGCTGGAGCCGAGGAGGATGATAACAATATTGTTTGTATGAATTGCGTGTAGTTATTCTTTTTTCAACAACAATGCACGAACCTAAACTAATAAAAACCAATAAAAATGTAACCATCATAGCCTAGTGTTAAGCTGTTAAGTAATATAATTTGTACAACTTAAAAGTTGTCAATAGTGTTTAATAAAAACGAAAAAACTAATTTTTCATTTTCCGTTGAAACGGTATCCGCGTTTTCTTTAAACCTACTTCATTTTTCACTTTACTAATGGTATTTGAAAAAGCGTATGGCAAAGTTATTACTTTTTTGCGTGTTCTAGGTCCTCTCGCTTCTCAAACAACCATATCTCCCTTTCATTGCACAGCGCCGTTCGTATATAAACATCATTCTACTTCATAAATTTCGAAAGTAAGACAGAAAAACTTGTAGACTGATTTTCCGTCCTATCTTACACAAAGAAACGTGTTCCCCAGAGCTTCCTAATACTTCGGAATATAAGAAGATTATATGCTTCTTTTATTTTATTTTAACGAACTCTGTCATGTTAAAAAAAAGGAATTTTACTTCAAAATTGTTGACAATGTTATCTTTCAAGTTCATTTAACGTACACTTCGGTGAGCCTGAGCGAAGTTTTATAAACATATTTAAAATATTTTATTAAAAATCGTCTCCAGTATTTATAAATTCCCAACACGCCATTCGCGTTTAAATATTCATAACCTGTTACTAGATGTTCAGGAAAAATCCAATTTTCCTCTTCACTGAACTAAATAGATTTAAACTGATTTGTAATTTTCTTTAATCAAGAATGTGTTTGTGTGTCAATCATTTGTGATGTAAAACAGCACAGCAGCGATTTTATTGTGGTTTATTGCGAGGTTTTTAGTACGTTTTAAATGTACACCGAGTCGTTCTAATTCTGTTATCTACCTGTAGGATTTCAAAAATATAAACATGAGAGGTGTAAGAATTTTCAGCAACTTCAATGTAAATTTTAGGTGACCCGAAAAATTTTAAAATAGTTTTATAATTTAAAAAAGTTAAGTTTTAGCTGATATATTTTAAATGTTTTTCACAAAAATTGTTAAACAATAAACGACTGGTCAATTTTGTTTTCGACTAATTGTTTTCGTAAATTTTTTGTATTTAAATAGGCGTTATAATGACATTTTGTGCTAATACATATAAGAAAAATAAAGTGCACAACGTTTCAATTGTATTAATAGATGTAAATAAAACATTTAATGTCATTCTGGCACCAAATAATTTAACTCTGTCACGAATTACGAAAATTTTGCAGAAAAATTGTTTATAACTATTTTGCTATACAGGGTGTTTCTTAAATATTGCGAAAAAAATCAGGAGGTGATTCCTAATCCAAAGTTGGGGGCACTTTTATACAACACTTTTTCCTTAGACATCTCCTTTCGGAGTTACACCCCCCCTAAAGGAGAGCGATACAATTAGCTTTTTAGTTTTTTTTTTCTCAAATTTGGATTAATGCAGGAGAATGATATTCGGAGGATGTTTTGTACTAATTGAAATAATATTTTTAATCATCTCCCACCTTCAAAGGGGGCTGAAAATCGCGGCCCTTGTTGGTTTTTTAATCAGAACTTCTCGGTGGGTTACAATTTTGCCATTAATTTTTTTAAAGTCTAATTTATTAAGAATTTTTTTTTATTAATTAAGTTTTGCTGAAAAACTTGCAGTTTTTAAGTAAAAAATAAAATAAGTAGAGATGAGCCATTAAATTATTATTCTAAAATAAAATGATTCATTTTGGTGGTTACCATGTTTTGTTAATGTTCATAATATTGGAATTGACAGATGTTATTCATTTTGAAATTTAAGAGGTGACAACAACGATAAGTCAGCACAAAACAACTCAACAGTCGAACACCTAACAGTAGAAGGACTCGTGACTAAATAAATAAATGTACATAAACAAACCATGGCAACCACCAAAATGAATCGTTTTATATTGGAATATTTAATGGTGCCTGTTTTCTTATTTTATGTTTTACTCAAAAACTGTAGGTTTTTCAGGAAAAACTAGAGGATAAAAAAAGTTTCTAAATAAGTCAAGCTTTCAAAAACAAAAACAGTTTGTGTATGAATCAGATGATAAAATCATAACACATTTTGAACAAAAATTGAGGTAGACTTTTTTTTATAACTATTGTAAAACAGTTGCATGTGTTTATTTTTAATTTAAGCTGATCTCTAAACATTTCTTATTTTTGATTTTTATTTTAAATACATATGCAGGGTCATTAGTGCGGGATCGGTCGATTGTGGCTAAACGGTTTGAGATAGAAAGTTGATGCAAACGATTTTTCATAGTTTTTTCTTCCGAACACGATAAAAATATTTTCAAATATCACGCATACATAGGTGACAACTTCCATGATTTTCAAAAGCTCGTAACTCGATTTTATCAAACGCAAACCCCTGTTTTTTTCATGTCATCGAATTCGTCTAATAGGCCTTTTACACACACGGTTTTGCACATGGTTTTGCTGCTTAGGTTTTGCATATGTGCTAAACCGTGTGTGTAAACGCTAATTTATTGACCTTGGTTTTGCACAAGTGAATTTAGCGCTGCTAGATTTCTTGGTTTTTAAAACCAAGCCACAAAAACAGTGTGCAAAACCACATGTGCAAAATCGTGTGTGTAAACGGCCTTTTAGAGAGCTTCATTTTTTGTTAAGTATGTATTACACCTTTAGCACAACTGCTTAAAAAATTTTTGATATTGGAAAGTATTTAAAACAGGATATTTTAAGACCTATTGACGAAACAAGGCGTATTCCAAAAAATAGTTTTTTAATAAATGTCTTGTTAGATAGACGTAAAAGTTATTTAGGTACAATATAATTTTCCAAATGTGTTTATTGTTCTGAGAATTTTGCGACTTTGTCAGTATCGGTAGCAAGTTTAAAAAGGAGTTTTATTAAATTAAAACTTACAGAAACGTACACTCGCTATACAATGTATCAGGAACGACTCATTTGTCTAAAAATAATTTATCTGTAGAGCATGAAATTGCATCTACAATCGAAATAGATGAATTAATTCACAAATTCGCCCAAGCAAAAGCCCGACATATTAATGTTTCTTAATTTTTGGATTTCAGACGTAAAAATATGCGGGGTAATTATATGTGTGTATTCAAATGTATTAGTGTTGATCAATAAAAAAATATTTAAAAATTTATGAAATTATTTTTATAAATATAAATATATTTTTGGGGACTGACCCGCGTTAAAATTTGTTTATTTGCTACTCGACGATTGGGTAAATTCCCAAAAATATATTACACGATATTGTATGGGGGAGCCCAAATTTTCTTTGATTAGCGGCCTTGCGCTGGCCATGCCTTTTATAAGTGTTCATTTGTACATTTTTAAATACTAAATTATAAACTTTAATTAAAATCAGCCGAATAACTTTGTTTTCCTGTATTTGGTAAGGTTTTTTAGTCATGACCTGAACTACACAGAAAATAAATTAAAAAATTAATCTTTCTGTTTTTTGTCCTTAATTTCTAGTAGCATTTTAACAAAAACTAAAATTTTTAAATGGTTTAGTACAGGTAAGAAAATGGTAATTATTGGTATAGTGCGTCAAAAAATATTCTCTTTGTGATAGTAAAGTTTTTATTATAATATGGGCATCATTTAAATTTTTACAACAAAACATAACAAAAAAGTACAGAGAATACAACCTTTTAATTTGACCTAAATTAAAAACTAACTAAATAATCCAACCTTATTAAGCAGTACAAATATACTGTATAAAAAACAATATATTTCAAACTCTCTTCATTTTAAAAACCGCGTCTTGTATTAACTAACACTCCTGAACTAATTAAAAACATACGTTTAGTTCATGTGTTAAGCGTCATTTAAACTAATTCAAAATAGGTAACTAAACAAGATTTTTATTTTTCATGCGCCGTTAATACATAAATTAATCACTTACCATTATTACGACAACAAATAACAACAGACCGATCCGAATAAAACTCTTGAGCGGAAAAAACTTAGCCATGTTAAACGAAAAGTGTACAAACTCTTATTTTAGCCAACGGCGGGTAAATTGAAAACTTCTTTAGCGTCAAAAGTGAGTTTGCAACTTGTGAGTCGAGCGGCACACTGTTGCTTCAGAGCAACACGTATTCTCGTAGCTAATACTCCGACGGCGTTCGTCGTTCGTTGTTGCGACGCTTACAGGGCCAACCGACGCTCGGCGTCTATTTTATAGAATTGCCCTGGCGGGGGAGTTCGCAAAAGCGCAGGACACATCCTGTCCGTTTTCCTGCGATCCTGTGACGGCAGCCTACGTAGCGTTTGAATTATGGGCTTGGGAAATGCATTGAGTACGCGCGCCCAAGTGCAAGAACTTGGCCGTTTACATACAATCATGAACAAAGGGCGTCGCGATTAGATTCGACTTATCTCCCCGTTAATCTACAGATGAAAAATTACGGCCGTGACTACCGGAAAAACTTTGCTTTTAGAATAAAATCATTTTGCTGTGCGTTAGTCCGATATTTTCAATCCAATTCGAAGAATGCAGTGTAATTTATAGCATATATTGGCAGTTTATTCTCGAAAGGCCTTTTGAAAGTGGATTTTGATATTTCTGACAAGGTTGTAGTTTATTTTATCTGAGCCGGATTTTCCTGGAAAATTTTTGCGCAACGTCGTTGGGAATCGATAAACATCTTCGAATCCTTTTGAAGTAAAAACGTAATTGTTCACTCACAATAAGTGATTTTGCTTACCTTAATACAAAATTTGGGATTGAACAACTAATTTTAAGAGCAAATTAGTACAGCAGAAATGGAATTACTCTTAAGCCCTAAGTGACAAATAAACTTACAGAACATTTCGAATACTAAGCTTTATTAAAAGACCGGTGTGAATTAAAATGTTGGCTAAATAGTGTTGGTGAGACTTTCGTCTTCTGGTCACATGGTTTTAACTTTTAACAAATTGAATGAATTTCTAAGTCATACACTTAGTGGTTATCAGCGCCATTCAAAAAGACTGCAACAAATGGGAAAAATTGTTATTTTAGATTTCTCAGAAAATTTTATTCTTGATAAAAGTTGGTGCATGATAAAAAAAAGTTTCATAAAAATCATAGAACACTAGATTTTAACGATTTTTGAAATATTTGCAAGCGTAAAGTGGAAATTGGAAAATATAAACCGTTTCGCCATAAAACTCCGACGCGTCCGTCCTGACTCACCCTGTATATTATTTCTTTCAATCAATTATGTATAATTTTAGTAATAGTAGGTATAGATATCTTTCTGAGAACCCGTGAATTTTTATTGCGGACCGGCAGTGGTCCACGAACGATTTAGAAACACTAATCAAGACGTTTTGACTATTTTGTTTTAGTATTGTTCAAAACATTAAAACAAAGTCGGCATAGATTAAACGCCAAGAGATTCAAAACAGATGCGCTTGTCAATCCGAAAACCAACAGTTAATAGTCGATTACATTGTTTGTATGAACTACCATATTTTTAATTTAAAATGTGTAGTGCCAAAACATTTCTACTCACCCTAAAGCGAAAAAAATCTTATCTAAGAAAACGAACATAAAATAACAATTTCAAACATCTAAAACTAAATTTTGTAAACTAAATAAACTTAATTTAAAATAATTTACCTTTTATTTAAAGAATTCCGAAATCCAATACCAGTTTGATTAAAATTTTATTTAAATAAAAAATAACTATCAAAAAAGAACTATTAGAGTCCATAGTAATTTTAAGCACAAAAACTCTTGCGTTGATACACAAAAATTGAAAAACAAAAGTATTGAAACTGGTATTGCATTACGACGAGAGATTGTTTAAAAATTATTCTCTTGATTTGTAATTAAGCTCATTTTTATTTATAAATGATTCGCTTAAATAATCCAACAATATTATTTTTGTACTTTATGGCGGTCCAAAATGGCTAATAAAAAAATTGCTTCTAGAAAATTTTCATAATAGATTTAAGACTCCCTTAAACATTATTTATGAACCAATTATCTTGATGAACTGTTTTGAATTTATCAATTCATATTTTTAAAGATGAATCTTCGTAAAATTTGGTTTTTTCTAGGTTCATATCATAGATTTTTTAATTCATAATTCTAATTTAATTTACCTGGCCTAAAACAGCAAGTTAATCAAATTGTAAGATGTTATTCATAAAGTTATAAGTACTAGAAACAATTGAATTTCCAAGTTTCTATAGCTTTTGCTTTTAGTTTTTACTGCCCACACCAACAAAATCATTCGTATGAACGAAATTTAGTATTTTAGGGGCGTAATTTATAGAGATTAATGCGCTGTGTAGAGTAGGCGGAAGATGGTCCTGGTCGGAAAAGTTTTTCTTGTAATGTGTTATCAAGGGAAGCTAATGAAAAGAACAAAAAAGTACAAATTCTGCTTAAATATTCGATAAAATGTTTTCCGGCCAAGAATATAAACACATATTGCATTCAAACTAACAGAATTCCATACACAAAGTACGTTTAGGATTACCGGCAACTGGAAGCTTTATTGTTGTGACTTTTTACAAATGCGGCGTACATTTTTCGAAGTTTTTGTTTATTATTTTAATTCATAAAAAAAGACGAGGCCGTAAATTTAACAACATTAGGTAAAGTTTATTATTAATTGTTTACGTTTATATAGTTCTTTCCTATAATGCTTTTTCTCATGTGGTTAACCTGATGTATGCATTTAAAATATATTTCGCAAAAATAAAATCACTGATCAAACCAAAAGTTGCTGCACGATCATTCATAAGATTCAAATGAACATTAGAACTTATTAAAGGACTTACAGCGACATCTGCTTTTGGAGAGCTGAACTATTCATGCTGCTAGCGTATTCATAGGCTTACTAGCGTGTAGGAAAGCTTATAAATACAGAAAACTAACCAAAGATAGACTTATGTCGGTAATGTAAAATTACAGGAATTGTAAGTTTCTGGAACTAAACAATTCCACAAACTTTTAATAGATGGCAATAAAATTGTCGTAAGCAATTAGTACTTATTTATTTATTTCACATATTTTTGTTATTATTGTCTAAATCAATTAACAAATTTAATTTTCCAATTTGATTTCTTCCTAAGGAATGCATTAAAAGTATTTGTTTCAGTTTATTAGATTAATGTTTCCTCAGGTACATTCACATATTCACAAGATCTAATAATAAGTCAGTAGCGCTTTTACAAAGGCTTTCAAAAATAGCATTTGCATTAACTAGACAGAAATGATTTCCTCTTCTTTGAAATATGTCCGTATGATAGTTTTGTATTCATATACAGGGTGTCCCAGACATACTTATCACTTCAATTATCTCGTTCGTTTTTAAAAATACCATTTATAATCTTTGTATACTAAAAGGAGGAAAGAGTTTCATACATAGACATAAAAATGCTTTGGAAACATTTGTGTTAACAAATTCGTAGGTATTTAACTTTTTTTCTTAAAATTACACTAGTATGGTTTTAAGTCAAAATCAGCCAGTAATTTTGTGTACATATTTACTCTCAAGTAAACTTATTAATAACTTACTTATTTAATATTGTGTTAGAGGAAATTGTATCTGTTGAGTCTACAGTGTAGACCATGAAACCAATTTTTTTGCTGAGAGACTTTGATGCTGATCTGTTGATCTTAATAAACAACTGCATTTAACTTTAAAAACTTAAACATTGTTAGATTGTTACTGCACACTCTTATTTTAACATGCATTTACCTTTATGGCTTTCGGATACCTAAAAGATTTTAATATTTTGCTGAAAAAATAATTACCAAAAGTATTAAAATAATTTACGTAACTGAAAAGATGAAAAAATTTACTGTCTGATAAAAAAAAAATTGCTGGAACCATTTGAACAAAAAAGTTAAATAACGTCTTTTCAATCTTTTTCTTCATTTAACACATTTGTCGCCATGTCAGCCGTATTTACAGAGTGGACCAAATTCGAATGTTTTACGGAGCATCTCAGTTACCGTAATAGTTAGCGAAAATCTGATATCGGTCTCTTGTGCTATATTTTTGAGAAAAGAACGCCTGTGTAAACAAATTTTGTATAACGGTTTCCATTCTGGCACTTCAAACAAATAATGAAATTTCATAATTTTTTTTTAATTTATAAAACTTCTTTGTTTATTAAAATAGAAGTAGGTAAATGTCACGAAGTTTTTTTTTACAGATTCTTATATTTAATTTAAAAACTTAATTATAATTTTTTTAGCGACCTTGGCTTTTGAGATATAAAGTAAACTTCAAATTATTTTAATGGAAACCCTAGTTAGCTATGACTTTTGCATTTTTGTAGCTTTGTAAAAATATATAGTTTTATATATTTGTAGCAAAAAATACCCGAGATATGATAAATGATTCTTTTGTAAAAATTGTATAAGTAATTAAATTTTGACATGATTTCATAAACAAGTGATGTTTGCAATTAATTAACAACTAAACGTCAAGTAAATTCTGCAGCAGCCGCTACGTTTCTGTCACTTACAATGTAAACTTTTAACATATTAAACTTTTTGAAGAGTTCAAATTTAGCCATGTTTACAATACCACAATAAACAGTTATAAATTACAAAAGAATACTCGGATTTACTTAAAACTTTAAAAATATACTTGGATATGACATTTACCTGTTAATTAATTGCAAACATCATTAATTTATGAAATCATGGCACACTTTGATGATAAAATTTTCACAAAATTATCCATATCTCGTTATTTTCTGCAACGAATATATAAAATTATATATTTTTTAAACCTAAAAAAGGTCTTTCATATATAGTCATCGCTAACTAGGGTTTCTATTTAAAAATAATAAAGTTTACATATCATCTCAAAAATCAAGGTCCCTAAAAAAATTAATGTTGTTTTTAAATTAAGAATCAAAATCTACATAAGAAACCTGCATAACATTTAGTTCTAGTTTTATAAATAAGGAAGTTATAGTAAATTTTCGAAAAAGATGAAATTCATTTTTCGTCTGGAGTGCCAAAATGGTAAGCGATTTAAAAAATCGGATAACACAGACGTTTGTTTCTCAAAAAAGAGCCCAAGAGACCGATATTAGATTTTCGCTAACTATTACGGTAACCGAGATACCCCGTAAAACATTCGAATTGGATTCACCCTGTATATGGCTGACACCATTAATTTTCAAGTTATTTTTAAATTTAAACCAGTTAATAAATGTGGCCATAATCCATGATCTGTGGGACACCCTCTATACATGCAGTTTGATATTTTCAGAATTCTATTTAAAGTATTTGTTGTTCATCTTCTAATTTTAACATCTTTGTGGCTTTCAAAGAGTATATTTAGTCATAGTAACTAATATAATAATTTCCCAAACCATTAAATATATTGTAATTCATAAATTCAAAACATGAGAATAATAAATTGGTTTCAAATAATGTTCATCACTTAAAAATTACGGAAAGTTTTATGATAATCTACAAGTCAACTCATTTGTGATTTAATGTAATTGAGTTTGAAATTCATGCGTGAAAATTCTAAAAATAACAATTAATGGTACACTATTGCATCAGATGATTTTTATTTCACCTTCTGTGCGATGGAAATACCTACTGGACCACAATAAATAATTAACTAAGATTTGTAGAAAAGTTATATAATGTTTTTAAAATCATACGTATACACAAAATTGGTTTTATATTATTCCCACAATCTGTCTGTCCGTACCTAATAAAATAATGTTGTACAGGGCGGTAATAATCTACAGCCTTAAACAACTTTGTCGTAAGAGTTGGAGAGTCAGTTAAATTTTATATTTGTAAAGCGGGCTGAATTATAAAATATATTGATTTCTGATCTATTAAAATTTGCGTCTTCTCACTTTATTTTCTGCAAAATAATTTATTAATTCTTGGTCAGGCAAAATTCACAATGCTATTTTCTTTTTTAATTTAATGTTTAACACGTTGAGTGCCATATGAATCCACATTGGTCTCGCGTTCTTTTGGGACGTTGTCGCGGCGTGAGTCCATATTGGTCTCACGATGTGAAATGTATTTTGTGGCTGTGTGGTGCCATGTTGGAGTCACGAGTAGCAATAAAATGCATACTGTCTGAAAGAGGTCGGCCTGCTGAACCATTTTACTCTATTGGCCTGGGTAAATGAGATCTATGTGGCATCACAGAGCCGCTAGTTCTGTTTCCGTAAAAATAATAAATGGAACGACTATTTCATCTTAATGTTTTATTTTTTTAAATAAAATACACTCTAACAACAATAATAATATGTATATGTAATTGATTTATTACATGAAATAATAATATAATAAAATAAATAAATAGTATAAAATATTATTAAACGTAGAAAAGATGTAAAACAAAAATAAAATATTACAATAAAAATATAATAAAACAATCAAAAAGTAAACTTCATTCTACGGTATCAACGTAACACAAACTATATCTTTTTTTAGAGGCATTGTGCTCGAAAAAAAAAACAATCGAGAAAAGTATTTCTCCGATGCAACGCATTTATATGGAGTTTGAGGTGTTCTTTTTGATGCGTGATGTCTCCCAGCTTGTTCTGCATTCTTTTTGTAGCAAACTACGCATCCGCGTCTTTTTGAACGTCCTAGATCTTCTAATTTATTATTCGGGAGAGTACGAGAATCGACAAGTTCAAGCAAGAATTTGTGATGCCACATTGGACTCATGTGGCCCTAAATGACTTTTAGGTCCGGTAGGCTGCGTGATACCAATGTGTCACCACATAATAAAAGCGCAAAAAGTCAATTAAAAATTAAAAAAAAAAATATTACAAATCCAATTTACATAATGTATGGGGTATTACCAACCATAATTCAACATAAAAAAAACGGCCTGTGGGACTGATTTTTTTGAATGCATGGTGGCACTCAACGTGTTAAATTATGTAAATCTAGTTCAACAGAACGTCTAAGGGGCCCCCCTGGGGGTCGGGACCCTAACGTCGACATACTTTACAGCCACTCTACAATGAAATATTGTTGTTATTTAAAAAAAAAAATAAATAAGCTTGGACTTCATAACGGTAGGTAACCGCTCTATTTTAAAAAATATTATTGTCTCAATAAGAATTTGCTAAAAGTTATCTAATTTACAAATGTACCACTTTTTTTCCTATCGTAATCAAACATATATTTGTGTTTAAAAATTTACATTTCTTAGGTTTTTGCTGTTTTTAAATGTTGACAACACTGGCTAATTTTTTTAATGCAATTTCATTTTTTTTGTATATCTCCCCAACTTTGCTAATTTAACCGTTTTGCTGCGACGGCCCCTATCCACTACAACGTCTCTGCCGAACGAAGCGCTCTTTTCGCTAGAACACGCCGATGAACGAAACACCGTATCCGCTAAAACATTCCCACTGAACGATACGACATGCCGGTTTGCTCACTCTCCCATAGTGACCAAAATCTTATTTTAACTTAGTCATACTTAAACAGAGAGCGCAAAAATCTTTTTTTTTACATAAACTGGATTGCAAACTAAATATCGAAAGGGTTTTTGTTCACGATAAATAATAGAGATAGCAGTACTGTCTGAAAATTCGGCCATGTTCTTTTTTGACTACCACAGTTGCACAGTATTTACTATCTGTCTCAAAACATTTGTTGATGTACAGTAGTTTTGAGCACTGAAAACGTTTATTTTACGAGAGTAAAGTGATGTATTTTAGTGTAGACATCCTGTTTTCCTTAAATGGTTTGAATTAGGGCAAAAATAGTAATAAATAGTAGCAAAATTAAATCCAGATGGTCTTTTCTAGAATTTTGATAATTTGTGTAAACAATTCATGATCGCTTATATTTCAGTGACTAATAGATTATAAAACTTTGCTATATTTGCTTCAAAAACTACTAGTTTTACACAAACAAAATGCTTTGGGTTTAATTTATGATTTGCATTTTATCCGTAGCTGTGGGAATGTTAGTTTTGTAATTTTAGGCACTTAAAAATTAATAAATTACGTTCTGATAATTGTGACAAAAATTTAACATAGTTAGCAACATATTTTGGTTATTTTTTTCTACTGTGAAGTTGGTAAACATACACAACCAGACACGCGCTGAGTGAGTCGGGCGTACGATCTACTCCACAGGTTAGGAAGGAAGCCTGTCAAAAAATCTGGAACTTTTCGACATAAATTTCCACTAGATGGCGAAACGTCTAAGAACCATTTGTCATTAAAATCCGTTAGATGGCAATACGTTTAAGAACCTGTGCTTGCACTAGTTGGGATCTTATTTCGAACAAAACTGATCAAAAAAGTTCTGTTAAAACATTTTTTTATATTTTTTTAGGCAAAAGAGTATACATTTCTCTTTGCCAAAATCTGTGCATGAACCGGTTCTTAGACTTATCGCCATCTAGCGTTAATTTGTGGCGAACAGTTCTTAGACTTATCGCCACCTGTGGGATAATTTACGGAACTAATTACCAGCCTCAGTCGGTTTTATATGGGAGTTTCCAAACCTGTGTAGTAGACCGTGATCGGGAGTAGGGCGGTAAATGACAGTTTAAAGTTACGTTAGAATATTTCTAATAGCTTATTACACTATACAATTTCTTGTTCAAAAAATTGTATACTAGATTGTACAGCTGTTGCCAAGTTACAACACGTCTTATGTCGTAAACTGACACTTCGCGTATATCAATTTACGACATTGTAACTTGGCAACAGCTGTACAATCTAGAATAAAATTTCTTGAACAAGAAATTGTACAAGAAATTGTGTAATGTAATACAGCCTTAAGACTGCAAAACTGAAGGACTTAAATCTACATTTTTTAACGTGGAGACCATCTTAAAGATAGCGTTACCGATTTGCAATGCAAGTGGCGAAAGATCATTTTCGGTATTAAAACGTGTCAAAAACTATTTGCGTAGGTAATTCTCTAAGTAAGTCATATACTTTTAAACGCATTATCAATTATGTTTATTAAAAATGATGTTCAATTTTTTGAATATGAAGACATTATTGGTAAATTCGCAAAATTAAAAGCCAGAAAGGTTCCTATTTAATACGTTTGTATATCCATAGCCTAATTAAGATGATATAGTTCTAGTAGTTTGTAAAGTTAAATTTTTTATTTTTTTTATTTTATTGAAAATAACATTTTTCAGATCGTAAAGTGCATTTTTTTTACCGTTAAGGAAGAGGGATAGAGGTCCCGAAATTAGATTGCGCTTAGCCGGGAGGGTCCCCAATTTAGTTAATCTGTCACTGTGTGTCTGAAATAATGGTAATCGTTTTATATGAATTCTTCATATCGCGTATAATAACATTATCCTTCATTTGTTTGAAAATTCGTTTGACGTAACGTTTTATAGTTTTCTCTCTTATCTATGTTTTATGCTCATAAACACTCCCCGAGTAGTTTAACTGCGGCCCCATAAATTATACGTTATTTTTGTGAAACATCAAACAATACTCTGTTAGGATGCCTTTTTGAATACTTAATAACTGGGGCGTTAACTACTTTAGTTTACATGGTTCGCATTATTTTACTTACAAGTTTAGTGTTATTTATTATCAACACATGGGTTCCCGAGGCAGGCAGAGGCTGAAGCCAAGCGATTGGTGCAAAGGTGTATGCAGCGTACATAAAACAAAGAAGCTTGTGCCACTGATAACATTTAATAATTAGTAACAATTATGTACTCACCGGGGGGAACCCACCCCCGCGTGTGATGCTGGATCGCCAGTGTTAATATAAGCCCATCACCATATTATAGTAACACACAAATCTCCACTAAAGCCAAGCATAAAACAACAAGGTGGTCTCAGTCGCACACAAAGCTGAAAGGCAAAGCCATTGGCGTAGCTAGCCCCGAGGTCCAGAGGGGGTTGCAGCCCCAGGTGACTGAGGCTTGTGAGTTAAAAAAAAGCTCCTCTTTTGTTGAATCTTAGGCCAGGGGGGCCTAAAAAAAATATTGTTTTACAAAACACAAACAATAAATGTTCGTAAATTCTTTAATTTAGGGAATAGAACTTTAAACGAAATGGTTTTTGTGTCGAATACGATTATGTAGGGCTCTTGGGACAGTTTCAACATTTAAAACCGTGTAGGCCAGGGGGGGCTAATGAGGCCTCAGGGGGGGGGCTTAGCCCCCCTGGTCCTCCCATAACTACGCCAATGGGCAAAGCATGGCGTCCCACGCATTATATAAATTAGCATGTGTATCAACATACACCCTGGATCTAATCCAGCTCAACCCCTGGACAACAGTCCAGCTCAACAACCTGGACAACAGTCCAGCTCAACAACCTGGACAACCGTCCAGTTAACAGGCTCTCTGGTCACGTTGGGTACCGTTGGCATGCTTTGATGGCACCTGGGTGGACCCTCCGGTGTACAGCCGGATTCCTACGCTTACTGCGCCTCATCACCCAGGTGTACCCTCATGGGGCGGCTGCGGCCAGGTGTGGGCCAGGACACACAGCATAGACCCACCACCCAGGGGCACCCCCTATAGGGCAGCTACGGCTGGGGGTGTGAGCCAGGACACACAGCATAGACTCACATTCCCCAGCACTCTGCATGGAGAAATGGAGAGAAATTAGCAGCATGATTAGTACATTACCAAATGATTGCAATCCAAAACACAATAACACAAATAAACACAATAACATAATATTCCCCAATAACTGCAGTGTTACATAATACTCTAATATAACTGCATACTGCATGCACTACACAATGCCAACCCTTCATCTTATAACCACACAGCATCACATACATACACATAACATGTATATTTCTAACAAGTTATACTAAGACTGTCGAAAGTGAACTGTGTATCTTAAGTGCCGCCCGCAAGGGGTTGCGTCTGGCCGATACATAATATAAACAGTTTTGGGTCACTTTACCTGCCTCCAACGAAACCAAGAACTAAAACGCAACATACTATCTTTGTTTAAATGTAACATATGCTTCAGTGTATAATGAACGTAATTATTATCATCTTAAATTCAAGAACTAATTTATCTTAGATTATCAATTATCATAACCAGAAAATAAAGGTAAAACACCTTAGACAAAAATATGAGCCTTTCAACTCTTTTTATAGGTAAAGGTTAATAGTTTCATAACGATTGTGTCGAGCTGTCGAATCCACATAAATGCAGAATTTTTGCAAAATAATTTAATTAATTGCGCAATCAAAAGTTTTCAGACGTTATTCAGAACATTCATTGCGTAAGAAATCAATACCTTACCTACACGTTCTAATACATCGCCCCTTCAGCAGTTTTCAACGAAAACACAATCTATTAAAGCGTTTAAATTGGTATGAGTTCTTCGAAATTATTATTTGTAAATAATAAAGAGAGGTAAATGAACTCTTTCCACTTTCCGCCTCAGCAGTAAAACAATAATAAAATAGATTGCTTAAGCATTGAACAAAATAACTTAAGTTTGTCATAGGTAATTTTTTACTTTACTACCAATAAATTCATCAGTTTTTTAGTAAATACAAAGGCCTTATTTTTAGATTAGATATCATGATTTTATAGCATCATTTGGAACTGCACGAATATAATAATATTCTAAATTTAAATGTAAAGGTCTATATTTAGCTTTAATTGAACATTTTTGGCTCATTTTAAATTCTGCAGTGACAGCATAACGTCAGCAAATCTATCAACAATCAATTGACCTTTTTAATATTCTAAAAATATTTTACATAGATCAATATTATATCTTCAAAGAGATCATGTTGCTGAAAATAAGCAATAAATACAATGTCCCAGCCAGCCCTATATACAACTTTTTTGTTTTAAGGAAAAGGGCTTTGGTATAAGAACCGTTTTTTGTTTAGGCCACTAGACAAATGCTGGGGGCCCTTGGATTATGGGAGCCCGAGTTCATAGTCCAAACAAAACCAATTAAAAAAACATTTCGCAGAAAAAAAATTACAATTGTAATCAATGGAATTAAGTTGCAAGCATTATAGAACAGAATTTGTTCTATTAACATTAATATGAGATAATATATTAAACATATTATACAATCATTGCAAATTCCTAGTGTTAGTCTTCAACTTGTGACAGATCTTATGAAATTTATAGAGAACATCTTGAAGATATTGAAAATTAAGCTCTTGCACTGTCAAAACCAAAAAAATATGAGCAGAATATTCGTAAAATCCAATTACCAAAAAAATGTTATACTCAGTCAAAAACCAAGAAGATTTTATATGGGCTAAAAAAAATTAAAATTAATGTTTCATATCAAATATGAAATTAATTGACATCGAAATTAATTTTTACAGAAAAAGCTGTAGTTCAAATAATAAAAGGTTTAAATAATTATTTGCCGATGTTTGTTTAGATCAGTAATTCTCAAAATATGGGGTGCAACCCCTAGGAAAGCCGTGAAAAAAAAAATAAAATTGAAGGGAAACTATTTATAAAAACAATAAAGAGTAATATCTTAAAATACAAACTGAGAAAAAACAGCAGTAACACACAATATTATAAGTTCTTAGTAAGCCTAATAACTAGTGTAAATGTATTTTTAAGTTTACATAAGCAAATAAAAAGTTACTAACAAAAATACACATTTTAAAAATAAACCACTCAAAGGTCGGTTTAGAAATAAAAACAAATAGTGTTTAGGCAGGACAAAAGGATTGACAGGGTGAGCAATAAAAACTGATACGAGAAAGGGGGGCACATAAAAATTTGATATAGAAAAGGGGAGCACAAATACAAAAAGGTTGAGAAACACTGGTTTAGATATCAAAAATATTTCTACAATCACAAAAGATCTAAAGGAGTTTTTTTTTAAATGACATTGATCCGGAAGACTTTAATGAAGAAATTTTTGAATGTATCTCTTATGATTGATTCATTCTCCTCCTCATAATTTTTATAAATTCACAATTGTTAATAATATTTCTTCAACTTTTTTGAATTTTAAAATTATGTTAAGAATCAGTTAGTTATGCGACTGGTTAACGTAGTTTTGTTTTTAAAAAAATTATCTTTGCAGTACATTTTCACAAGAAAAACTCCACTCTTTGGTACTTGAGCAAAAATTGTCAATTTGCCAAAAAAAAGTACCTTTATATTTATTTCACCTTCACAAACCGAAGAGGTAGATGTCCACCTATCACCCTAAATAATCACCAGATACCGCAACACGATGAGGCCAAATACCTTGGACTTACCCTGGATAAAGGACTCACCTGGCGCAACCACATATTCACCAAACGTAAGCAGTTGGGTTTGAAACTTTCCAAACTTTACTGGTTAATTGGACGCAAGTCCAAACTGTCGCTAGAAAATAAACTCTTGGTGTATAAATCCATCTTAAAACCAGTGTGGACGTATGGAATCCAACTGTGGGGAACTGCGTCAAATTCAAACATAGACATACTTGAAAGATTTCAATCTAAAGTCCTCAGAATTGTAGCCAAAGCCCCGTGGTTTGTCCCAAATACCAACATCAGACACGAACTACAGATGAAAACCGTTAAAGAGGAAATCAAACAGCACACCACGAATTACGCCAACAGAATTAGAGATCACCCAAACAGCCTTGCCAAAGAACTCATGACCCAACCACTACTCAGAAGCCGCCTCAAGCGCCACACCACAACAGATCTTATCGGCAGATTCGAAAACTTAAACTAATTATGTGTTGTGCTAAATAATTGTGTATTGTGCTAAATGTAAAATCCCAGTTGCTACACCTAGCAAAGCTATAAGTATACGGGAAGCTACCACAGGGTAGCTTTTCACATGTCCTTGTTACCGTCAAACCATTTGATTATTGTATGGATAGCATACAGATTTCAAATTAATTGGGATATTAAAAAATATATATACAGGGTGAGTCACGACGGACGCGTCGGAGTTTTATGGCGAAACGGTTTATATTTTCCAATTTCTGTCGTTGTTAGATTATGTAAGTCAATAAGGGCTACATTTTAAAAATATTTTCAAACATACAGGGTGCTCCAAAAAAGAGTAGCATATCAAAGTTATACTTTTTCCTATGGAACACCCTGTATATTTTTACATTTTTGGATTTCTCTTTAAATTTAATTCAAAGAATGTAAAAGGTCATATGGGTCTAAAGTCAACCGTTCTCGTGAAAATTGCATTTTCATGAAAATACAGTATTTTCAAAAATTTTCAACATTTAAAAACTTTAAGAAGTCTGAAGAAATTCGCTTGGAGATAAGATGGACAATAGATTAATTAACACTTTGCACCACCTACATTTTTAAAATATTATACAGGGCGTTTTTTACGCTTGGTCAAACTTGTGAAACTTTAAACATCGATAACTCATTTTTTTTAAATACAACACCCTAAATTTTTTTACACCGACTTATAGAAAATTTAATTTTCTTTCGAAAACATTAATACTGTTTTATACCTAAAATTGATATTTTCCGAGATATCGCGATTTTATTGTTAACTATTAGGGCAAAGTAATATTTTCGAGTAGGCTATGAAGGTAGACAGCGGTTATTTGAAACAATTGAAAAAAGAACAAAAAAGGTTTAGTTTTATCTTTTGCCTATGCATTTTTGACATTTTTTTATAATGAAGAGCAATCTCACGTTTAAATCGAGATTTCTTAAAATTATTTATGCATTTATTTATTGGACCAGTATGATCATGATTACTAAATCCGATAAACCATTTTTTTGTATGTTTATAATACGACACTCGGTTCTACCAAAACTTAAATTTTGGTTCCACGCAGTTTGCAAACATTGTGTTTTATACAGTGTGCACAATGTTTAATGTAAGTGTTTATGGTGTGTTAACTAAAATATAAATACACAGAAAATATTTCAAATTGGGACCGTAGTAACTTTAATTGAACATTTATAAAAATATTTCTAGCGATAACTAAAATGTATGTAATATTAATTCAAAAACTTTTGAGACAATCACTCCTAATATGTTGCATAATGTAAGATGTTCACTTGAAAAGAGGATCACAATGTGTATTCAAGAGGATGGTCGTCATGTTGAACATTTATTGTAATCGGCTGTTAAATTTTGTTTTTAAATTATTATTACAATACATTTTAGTTATCGCTAAAAATATTTTTATAAATGTTCAATTAAAGTTACTACGGTCCCAATTTGAAATATTTTTTGTGTATTTATATTTTAGTTAACACATTATAAACACTTACTTACATTAAATCGAGATTTCTTAAAATTATTTATGCATTTATTTATTGGACCAGTTTGATAAGATGATTACTAAATCCTATAATAGTTATTTATGTATCAAGGCCAAAAAGTACGTTTTGGCCGAGGTGCTTATTACAATTTTTGTGCGATCGAATTAAAAACAATTTAAATTTTTAGTAATTTTCAAAATTATAGGTTAGAAACTATGCGACATTCTGTCACTGACAGATGACGGCGTATGTACTGCATTACCGGCCCTCTCCTTAGCAACGGCCGTATAAGTTACTTTTTCGGCCCTTAGCAACGGCCTGAAAAGTAACTTTTACGGCCGTTGCTAAGGATAGGGCCGGTAATGCAGTACTTTATGGTTGCTAACGCGTCCGTCAAACAGCTGTTTCTAGTACGATCGCACAAAAACAATTTTTTTGTATGTTTATAATACGACACTCGGTTCTACCAAAATGTCTTTGCTTAAATTCTGGTTCCACGCATTTTGCAAACATTGTGTTTTATACAGTGTGCTAGTGTGCACAATGTTTGACGTGAGATTGCTCTTCATTATAAAAAAATGTCAAAAATGCATAGGCAAAAGATAAAACTTGACCTTTTTTGTTCTTTTTTCAATTGTTTCAAATAACCGCTGTCTAGCTTCATAGCCTACTCGAAAATATTACTTTGCCCTAATAATTAACAATAAAATCGCGATATCTCGGAAAATATCAATTTTAGGTATAAAACAGTATTATTGTTTTCGAAAGAGAATTAAATTTTCTATAAGTCGGTGTAAAAAAATATAGGGTGTTGTATTTAAAAAAAATGAGTTATCGATGTTTAAAGTTTCACAAGTTTGACCAAGGGTAAAAAACGCCCTGTATAATATTTTAAAAATGTAGGTGGTGCAAAGTGTTACATAATCTATTGTCAATCTTATCTCCAAGCGAATTTCTTCAGACTTCTCAAAGTTTTTAAATGTTGAAAATTTTTGAAAATACTGTATTTTCATGAAAATGCAATTTTCACGAGAACGGTTGACTTTGGACCCATATGACCTTATAGATTTTTTGAATTAAATTTAAAGAGAAATCCAAAAATGTAAAAATATACAGGCTGTTCCATAAGAAAAAGTATAACTTTGATATGCCACTCTTTTTTGGAGCACCCTGTGTGTTTGAAAATATTTTTAAAATGTAGCCCTTATTGACTTACATAATCTAACAGCGACAGAAATTGGAAAATATAAACCGTTTCGTCATAAAACTCCGACGCGTCCGTCGTGACTCACCCTGTATATATTTATTTCAATTATTGAAAGTACAAATCAACCATTGTTTTGGGTGTGATTATTTTAAGTTTAGACTTATTACATGGTAAAAGGAATTTTCAAATAATTACATAAAAGAGTAATTTAAAATGTCTTATTTCTTCCAATGACTTCAGTCTATCTTAATTCATGATAGTCTTTTATCATTTTATTAAAAATCTTCTACAAGGACTCTTAAATTTATAGTTGCCTGGGAGTCCTGAATGGGGCTTAGCAACCCTGTTTGGTGTATATTACAAAATATCTAAAGCAGTTTTTCGCAACCTTTTTGTATTTGCATCCCTATTTTTTTTATCAAATTACATTGCGCCCCCTTTTCCCTATACATTTTTAATGCGCGGCCCTCTTCCAATCCTTTTGTCCTGCCATTCTATTTATTTTTATTTTTTAACCGTCTTTGGTTTGTGTGTTATTTGAAAAATGTGCATTTTTGTTAGTGCCTTATTTTGCTAATGTAAACTTAAGAATACTTTGAAATCCGGAACACTAGTTATTAGGCTCAAAAAAAAAAACTATCATATGCGTCTGCTGTCATTTTCAGTATGTATTTTACTTTATTGTGTTTTTGTTGTTTTAGTAAATAGTTTTCTTTTCGATTTTGAATTTTCTTCACGTCCCCCTTTAGATATTCCGCTCCCCCTAGGAGGCGTTCCACACGCTGAGAATCACTGGTCTAAAGGGTTGCATTCCTTTCCAAATATGTTACTAAATTGGACATATTCAATTGTTTTTGTAATTTTTGATTTAAGAATAGTTAGTTTAATTAGATTCTTAATTTTCAATATCACACTATTTTTTAAACATAATTATTTAAAAGTCTTGAAATTCGCTATCGTATAATAATATGATATTAAAATTTAGCTATCTACGGTAACAAACTATTTTTATACCAGCAAATATAAAACCAAGCTAGGTAACCTTGGAAAAAAAAAACAATAGATAGTAGTTAAAGGTAACTAGAACTGTTTATTACAAAAAAGTGTCCACACTAAATTATAAACAGAATTATAAATAATATAAAATAAATTGAAGCTGTTGATCTATAAATTAGTTTCATGTTTTGAAATGCAACCAACTTTTTAAATGAATCACTTAAAAACTCTTATAATTGCATATGGGTATGTGATTTAAGTCTTTCTGATGATAAGCTCTCTTACGAAAATAGCAAATATTAGATCAATCAAAGTAGAATGTCAAAACAAACAGTAAAAAACAAACAGAAGTGAAATATTAATACAACTAATAAAAATAATGTACAGAGATCAAAAGGAAGCTCCTTTCAAAATTTAATTAAATTAAAGCAACCTTAAAAAAAGTGCAAGTTATTGTTATCGTTGGATTCGCTAAAAATGCTGTATTTAAATAATCGCATGAGTCACTATCGCTTCCTTAAAAAAAATACTTTTTATCAAAGAACAGATTTCACAACACTGTTGATTACAGTAATCAAAATGAAAATAACAATCTTATGGGAACACTCTAATTGAATTTATGCAGATCACGGCACACTTATTTAAAAAATTAATTATAATCAAAAGTTTATGTGGGGTCTTAAAAAGTTTCCAAAATAATGAAGTATTCAAAGTTTCTCCCTCTTTCTTAATATGTAAAAATATACAGGGTGTTTCATTTAATATAAAAAAATTATGGTCATTTCTGACGAAACCAATTTTAGATTTTTATTTTTATTTTTTTGTTTACTTTTTTTATCAATAACAGTTCATCGAATAGCTGATCCCATCTAACAGCTTTTTATATTTCTTTTTTTTTTACAGGGTACTTTGGAGTAAAGTTTGAATGTTACGTAAACAAAAGTTTCTTGCAGTAGAAAGTTAATCCTGTGGTAGAATATTCAAAGAGTTAAAAATGTTATTTAAAAATATAGGGTGCCATTTAAAATAAAAAAAACAAACTTAAAATGAAATCAATCAAAAACAAGTTGTGTAAAACACGTTTTTTTTTTAAAGGCACTTGGGGCTCTGAAAATTTTAATATACAAACGCCAATGCTCGATTTTTTGAATTAGGGTAGCTACAAAACTAAAGAACAATGACACACTAGATTCAACCTTCTTAAAATTCTGAGCTGTTCTTCAATATACAAAAATTATTTAATAATTCAAAAACTCCTTAATTTTATTTTATTACTTTGTACAATTTGTTAATAAAATTATTTTGAGCTTGTTTTGTTTTTTTGCCAGAATAAATGCCCGCTGTCATATATTTCAAAAGAGTTTAACCTAACACTTTATTAATATCTTCAAATGTATTAATTTTCCAACATGCAAAGTAGTTTAATATGTTTTTTAGTTAACCCAATTAGATTATTGTATGGTTTTGTGGCTACTTTAACGGCACCATATATGTTTCATTAGTAATGTATTATGTATTGCGTGCTTCATTGTTTTATGAAAGTAATTTTCTATTCACCCTTTTTTCCTTGGAACACATATTTTTATATGACACAAGCCACACGATATTTGAACATTGTATTATTTTCATTTCAATGCCAAAATATTTGTAGCTTTATTTCCACAAATAAAGATTTTTGGGGTTACCCTAAATAAATTATTAAGTTTATTTCAGTTGGGGTAATTGTGGATAATATAATAAATGCTGTAACCTTCTGAGCCACCCTGTGTTATTAAAAATATTGTCGATTAGTTGATATATACGTATGTCGTATATACATGTACAACCATAAACTGAATGGTTTTGATATTTTTTCTGTTTATTTGGAGCAATATTTTTATTTTAAGAACAGTAAATAACCGATTTGTTGTTTAGTTGTGATCAACTGTTTGATTAATAATATTTTTTACCCTAATTACTTAATAAATATTTTGTATCTATAAACTGTGTTGCTCTGTAATGTTTTTGTTGTGATGTTATTATGCTTAGCATATTAAGTGTTTCATTGTTATTGCTATTCGTTTATTAATTTAATTGAATTTTTAACAACCTGTTGATCAATTATTTTCATTTAATGTTAATATTATTTTTAAGTGACTATAAAAAAATATCAAACTATAATATTGCTTATTAGAATACAATGTAGTGTTATTATTAACAAAATTTTGGTACAAAAATTAAACGCAGTGTTTACTAAAAATGTAATTAAATATTATAAATCCATTGTCTTTATTAACTTGAACTATGCTGTAACTAAAGATGTCTGGTATTTTTTCAAAAATATATTTATTTACAATTTAAGTAGCCCATGATACATACTAATATATTTATTAATAAAGATTATCTTTTCAACTACTGTTTGAAATATAATACGTTTATGATATAATTCATGGAAACGAAAACAAAATAATATATGAACTATTAGGCGAATGTTGTTCTAATTCATAGTAATTAGGTTGCTATAGTGGTAATAATAATAAATTCATCTTAAACATTTGCATATGATTTTTTATTTCAAACAAGGTTTATAACGACTGTAAATATTACTAAGGTACACTTTTCGGGCAGTGTTTATGTATTATCTACGCAATTGGTTTTAAATTTTTTTTAGTCCTTGAAATTTTGATAGTGGTTAAGAGACTAAAGTCTGTACTCTTTTATTTTCTGATAAAATGTTTTTATTGGTAATTAAACAAATTGAGGATACATTATTATTAATTAGGTTCTCTATTATGCATAAATAACGACTAGAAGTAATTGCGTCAGTTTAAGAACATCGATTTTAAAAAAGACTGCGAACTTTATTTTTGTGTGAAATATTTTAATTTTTAAATTATTTTAGGTTGAATTATTATTATTTTATGCTTTAATTCAACGAGTGTTTGAAGTCTGTAGCGAATTGCTTCAGTTGGGTGATTGCCTGAAAAAGTATAGGAGCTATACAGGTTATCCCAGATAACATTTCGAGCATGGGGTTCTCGTTTATTATAAGAGATGGAGCTTTGCTTAAATGAGATTAATTATTCTTAAGTATGAGAGGAGCTATAATCTATTTTTAATAGTACGAAACTCTTTGTTCTAAGAAGTTATAGCAAACACTGAAAATGTTAAATTTCTTTTTCTCTGATAACTGTTTTGTTTTAATCATTAGATCAATTTTATTTGTACTTTCTTGAGAAACTTTTTTATGTAAAATATATCATACGTTTTAGTGTTGTTTTTTTTTTAAATCACTTTTCAATTTTAAGATATTACCCCTAATTTCAAATTTTTTAGAATAGTTGAATTTGTTTTTTTTCCTTTTCCTAATGAAGCATCACTTGCCATATTCATTTTTAAAAATACCTCAAAAATTCAAGAAATCACTGGTCAAGCTACTCGTATCTTTAAAAAAATCAAAAACAATCAATTAAATGTCAAATGACAGTTTTATTTGTCTGCGGCATCATTTATTAGAATTTCATAATATTTTCGTGTAATTCTACAGCTTTGTACCAATTTTGTTATAATTTTGACTACATTTAAAACTAACAAAAAATTTCACGGAAAAAAATATTGTTGCTAATACAGCATGCGATATGTTGTAATTTTATTGCTGGTATACAGAGACACGATTCTTAAGCATATTACAAAAAAATATAGTAATCCAAACAAGTTCTAGTGTAGCAGATACAAAGCAATTGTTGTATTAGGATTGATGTTACATAATCAACAGAAAGAGTAATAATGTCAACAATTTGATGTAACTAATACAATCAGAAAATTATTTGTTGTTGCCGTGGCTACAACAAATTTGGGGTAAAGGCGATGTGTAAGTGCAACCACAATCGAGACTACTTTCACAATAGTTGTGTATTTTTAAACATTATTATCTGTAATATCGCACAGTAGCAAAAAGTTATTTTTAGATTTAAAAATGTATAGCTTACTCTACATTGCTGTTTTAGTAACAAACATTGCTTCAATATATTCAACAAATACTGTTGATTTGCAGTAAAGTAGTGTATTAATTTAAAAAATTGGTGTAAATGCACGTCCTTTGCTTATGACGTTGTGCCTGCGACCATGCGCCCTAGTTAGCTACCATTCTGTATTCTCGTTCGGTGGTTTACCGGTCTTTCTTGGCGCCATCGCTCGTTAATATTTGCGAAAGTTAAGTGTACTAGTGTATTTATTTAAGATTTTGGAACAATTTAAGAATGGACCGTTTTGTCGAAGACAAATTAACCGAGTGAAATTGCGGTGTGCTTATTGAAACATTCAAAGGTAAGTTCTAGTGGGTTAAATTTAATCCTATTTAGGGATTGCTAATGTAATTTATAGATCAATGCATTGACACCGAAGTATTTAATGATTTATCAGATGATATGATCAAAGAACTGATACCCCAAGTGGGGATTAGATATAAATTTAACATGGTATCAAGCATACGAAAACGGTTTAACGTTTGATCTAACACTGGTTCACCTAGAAGCTGTTACTTCGGTATGCATATAAATTTGTTTTAAAATATTAACACAGTTCCAGTTTATTTCTTCCTAAGAAATCATTATGCACGAAGTAAATGAATGTCAGCAATTGACAAGTTGTTTTAAGTAGACTATGGGATTTATTAATTATTTTTTTTTAGTCTGCAATTTGTAGTAATTTATCTACAATTGTAACATCTTCATCTGTCTCACTGTCTAGCATTATTACACCAAGCAGATCATCCATACCGCTACTTTCATCGACTTATGTTTCTACAGTCGATGGGGAAGGAGGTAAAGCTTTTCTTATTTACCCTTAATATGTAGGTTTATAAATAAATCTTAAAAACATTGTGTGGATAACAATTTACTATATTTTTTAGGAAGTGTGTTTTGATTGCAAAAGAAAAATCTTCTTACTGTACTAAATAAAGAAGAAGAAAGAGGAAAAGAAATAGTTCAGAGTTTTAAAACCCTCAAAAAATTCACAGACCAACATTGCCATCAATAATAATAGAACAAGAGCTAAAAAATAGTCCTGAAAAAAGGTGTATATGCAAAAGAATAATATAATTTGTAATGTAGTATAAAAATACCGCTTATTTGCATGAGTTACAATATTTTTAGTTGAAAGTAAAAAAGTTGTTTTTTTTTTAAATGAAAATATAAAATAAAATACATTAAGTTTTTTATTAATAAATATTTTATTAAAATTCTTATGTTATTGTTGTTATACATCATTAACCACAGTAACAGTAAATTTATAATCAAGTTTTGTAGTTTTGCAGCTCATAAATTTAATTTAGATTATAACAGGTTCAATAGCAATATTAAAGGTAAGTGGATTATTTTTATAATACTCATTAAGTGCCAATATGATCTGAACTATTCGAAACACACAAATC
This sequence comes from Elmis aenea, assembly GCA_947652605.1. NCBI lineage: Eukaryota > Metazoa > Arthropoda > Insecta > Coleoptera > Elmidae > Elmis > Elmis aenea. Next base: position 31,160,408 of record OX393582.1, read on the forward strand.
ATGTCACTTTAACAACAATGCCACAATACAATTGCAATACTGCTGATGTAATGCGAACAACAATTGTTGTTAATAAATCGGCAATGTGCTGTTATGACAAACACAAAGTGTTGCTAGGATTCATTGATTTAGGTGTTAAAAAACATTTGCATTGGTTGATCCAACAAGTTATGTGATGTACTTGTAACTGCTATTGTGGTACAGCCACCAACAACAAAGTGTTAGATCAACGCTTTTACATAAATTTGTTGCTGCCAAGACAAACACAATTCTGGTAAGCTCCAGCAGCAATGTAGTTACAACAATTTAGTTGTTACTTTAGCAATTCGTTGGTGCTGTCACAATAATTACCCGCCATTGTGGTATTGAATATCGCGATTGGTGTTGTACCAGCAATAATTTTTTTTCCGTGTAGACATGTTGAGATGGTACATTCTTTGCCATTAAAACTGTGTAAAAGCTGAGCAATGTACTTAGGGCTATATCCTGAAAAAAAAGTAACTACGCAGAGAAGAAATGTTTAGAACGTAATTGGCAATTGTTTGAACATCTATTATGAAAGAATGATTTCTTTTTCCACAATTAAGATTATTGCACATTCCTAAATGTTGTTCTCTGAAATATTTAGTTATCGCTAATTAATTTAATTTCATAGTCATCTTAACACAATGTTAATAAAATATTAGTTTCTTGATTTCTTAAGTTATTTATTTTAACAGATATGATAAGTAATGTCAGAAAAAAAAAGACAACTAACTATTCTAATGCCAACTTTTCCGTTCAACATGTTTTATAGCTAACTAATTTTTATTGGCTCAATACGATTTTTCTAAATTTTCTGAATTATTTATAAAATTCATATGGCAAGAGATATCTCATAAAAAGCACATTCGAATTTTCTAAAGCCAACTTGACGGCCCCTAAGAAATAATGGAAAGTGATAAAAAATCTAAAACTGTGCTTACATTCTACATAAAAAAGACCTTGATTTGGTACAACAAAATTGACCTAATGATAAAGACAATACAGTTATGGGAGAAAAAAGAAATGCAACATATTCATATTTTTTGCTATAACTTCTAATATACAAAGGATTTTAAACTTTTAAAAATATATTGTAGCTTCCCTCATACTTACGGTGACCATACGTCCCCTATTTAAGGGGACAGTCCTTTATTTCACTAGTGTGTCCTTTGGAATTATTTTTTTTCGAAAATGGCCATTTTGTCCTTTATTTTGATTACAAGTCCACTAAAAACTCAACGTTTTTAGGATAGTCTAAATTTCAACCGCCATCCCCTCTATTTGCGCATCTCGCGGTCCATTTTAGCCTCAAGTTGGTCTAGGATAGGGCTGCCATAAATGTCGCTACCCCGACCGGGACATTTGGGCCGAGGGAGTGGGGGGAGGGGGGTCGTCGGTAAACATTTATGAATTACGATATAATTTGGTTTTGTGTCTTGTGCGAACAAATGTAAATAAAAATACAGTGGTGCCTCATACTTCGAATTTAATTATTTTCATAAGGCCGTTCAAGTTAAATGAAAACAGAAAAACAATATATAAAATAAAAATACTGTATAAAATAAAATGAAAATTGCATTTCTTCATCTTGTTGAGCGTTATGGTGCCTTTCCACGTAAGAGTAGACTACTCTCGATAGCAGCGTCGCCAAGGATACAGCCCCTGAGAGTAACTCGCGATTGGCTGTATCCTTGGCGACGCTGCTATCGAGAGTTGTTTACTCTCACGTGGATAGGCACCATTACTCTCAGGGGCTGTATCCTTGGCGACGCTGCTATCGAGAGTAGTTTACTCTCACGTGGAAAGGCACCATTACGTAAGAGGTGTGTTCACAGCAAGAAACAACTTGAGCGCACAACAGATGGCGTTTACACAGTCACTTTAAATTAAAAAAATATATAGTCACTCGCAGTGTCTGCGTTGTTAGCGAGAAATGCAATGGGAGGGGGAAGTGCGGTACATTAGTCACGACAATACAGCGACTTTCTTTATAAGCTAGCCAGCTAGCGGCAGTGAGAACGAACTAGACATTATTTTAGTCGATTTGAGCGCTAACGGTTTTTCGCTTATTATTTTTAAAAATCGTCAACAAACCGGGACATTTGATTTGTTCACCGGGACAGCGGGACAAAATTCCGCAAACTGGGACATGTCCCGGTGAACCGGGACGTATGGCAGCCCTAGTCTAGGAGCGAGTAGAGTATTGTGTGTTTATGTTCGAGCAGACAAAGCTTAATAGTGTTTTTTAAAATTACATATTAATTTGAATTTTGTTGGCCCATTGTCATGGCACCGAAAAGAAAATGTATTTTCAACAAAACATTGGAGGAAGAATTTCCATTCATTAAAAGAGGAATGACTGATAGTGACGTCAAATGTAATAAATGTTCGTCAGTTTTCAGCATCGCGAATTATGGCAGATCAGCAATTACACAGCATTTACTGACTTCAAAACACAAACAAGCTGAAGTCAGGGCTTCATCGAGTAAGTCGTTAAACTCATTCCTTGTTAACAAAATTTTCGATGACAAAGTAAAACAGTTAGCACTTAAAGAAGCATCTTAGTGTTACCATTCTGTACAGCATAATCACTCATTTCGATCAAACGACTGCACTTCAAAATTAATCAAAAACTGTTTTGACGAAACGTATTCTTGTGCCAGAACAAAAACAGAAGCGATCATTTGTAATGTTTTCGGTCCATATTCTGTTGCCTCAGTTAAAACTGATTTATGTAAAACGAATTATATTACCATTTATTCAGACTGTTCTAATCATGGAAATATTAAATTATGCCCGATTTTGGTCAGGTGTGTTTTACCCAATCAAGGTGTCAAAGTAAAAATTTTAGATTTAAAGAATCTACCTGGAGAAAATTCTGATATATTAACAGATACCATCAAGCAATCGCTAAACAGTTATGACATTACTGATAAATTACTTGCTTTGTGTGCTGACAACACCAACTGCAACTTTGGTGGTTCCCAGAGAAAAGGAGAAAATAATGTTTTCTTTAAAATACAAAATTTATGTGGCAATAAACTGATTGGTGTTAATTGTGCTGCCCACATATCAAATAACTGCATAAGTACTGGTGTTGATTGTCTTCCGGTAGATATTGAAGTGATATTAGTAAAAATTTATTCACATTTTTACATCTACACAATCAGAGTGGAAAAAATGAAAGAATTTTGTGATGATGTAGATGTTCAATATAAAAAGCTACTAGGTTACAGCAAGACGCGATAGCTAACTCTTCTACCAGCTTTAGAGAGAATATTAAAACTATTTAAGCAGCTAAAATCGTATTTTTTGGAACTTGAAAAAGGTCCCACGATTCTGAAAAACTTTTTTAATGATGTGTCAGATGAGGCATGGTTATATTTTATTCACTGCCAAGCTTCTACATTTCAACAATATATTTTGAAAATTGAATCACAAGAAATCTCAATGTGTGAAGCATCCATGCATTTAAAAGAATTGAAGCTAAAGTTAATTGAACGAAAAAATCAAGGGTTTTATCTATTAATACTAAAAAAATTATTTTAGATTTAGAAAAATCCCAAAACATTAATGCCAACATATTTAAAGTTGCACTTCATAAATTTTACCAAACCTGCATTGATTATCTAAATCTCTGGGACAGTTCTTTCGTGGAAATGGAATTATTTGAATGGGTCCTACTACGAGAAATCCCGCTGTGGGCGAAGATCTCCAGTCATTGGAACTTAAATATAAATGATGGTGAACTGTTTGATGAAGTTTCGTATGTTAAAAATTATGTTACCAGTGAAAAGATAGAAGAATGGCGACAAAATGATGTGTCCTGCCAACGTAGATGGGTTGAAATATTTAACTATTTCACAGATAAACATGTATCGTTTAAACATATTTTAAAAATTATTGAATTTAGCTTATGTCTTCCTGGATCTAATGCCCCCACTGAAAGAGTATTTTCGATAATAAACAATATGTAGACCAGTGAAAAAACTCAATTAAAAACAGAAACATTAGAAGCATGCATTTTTGCCAAATGCAACTTTGATATGAATTGTATACAGTTTTATGAATTTTTAAAACATGAACCTGAGCTATTAAAAAAAGTTCATTCGTGCAAAAAATACCAAAATTAATTTTTTAAATTTAATATTACGATTGTTTAATAGGTATTTATTTTATAAAAAACGCATTTTAGTTTTAGAAATAAACGTTTTTTTTATTATGAAACCATTTCTGATTTGTCCCCTATTTTCTCCAAAAGAATATGGTCACCGTACTCATACTTAAAATAATTCATCTAATTTAAGCAAATCTGTATCTTTTATAATAAGCGAGATCCCCATGCTGGAATTGTTATTTAAGACACGCTAGACATAATCCTTTTATTTATTATTAAATTTTCTATTATTAAAAACACAAATATAAGTAATAGAGTACCTAACTAAAGCCATCCAAGAACTGTACAGATGCACTAAAATAAAAATTGGAGGCCATTAAAAGGATTAAATCAAGGATGAAGCTTGTATCCAATACTATATAGAACACTCTATAAAAATATGAAAAAGAAAATGCAAGGGCATGGGGATAAATATAGGAGAAAGCAATACACTTTCCAATTTGCGGACGCCAGATGCACCTGTCCCAAGATAAGGATGACCTCCAATACGTGACAAGGAAAATTGAAGTAGAATAAGAAAAAGCGGGACTTTCGATAAATATTGAAAAACTAAATATCATTGGGGGAGAGTCCGGTGACCTAGAATTAGAAAGTGCAGAGACAATATCTAAATGCAATCGCTACCAACACCTGGGTGTAAAAATTCAAGAGGATGGAAAGGATGAAAAAGATTTCGACGAAGAATAGCACAAGGAAGAAGAGAGGCATCAAAAAGATGGTGGAGTAAAGAAATAGCAAAAAAAGAGGAAGTACAAGATATTAAGATATACAACACAGTTATTAAGAGTATTGTATTGTAAGGAGCAGAAGCATGGTGGTGGTCAGAAGCTTTGGAGATGGATGGCCTAAGAAGATTGTGTAGAATGAGTACCGAACACAAGAATTAAATAATCAAACAGATTGACGGAGACTACAGTACAAAAGGCAGAAAAACGACAACTAATTTTGTTCGGACTGCCAAAAGTAACGCTTGATTGGATCCCTCCTGAAAGGAGAAAACGAGGCAAACCCAGGAAGACATGGAACGAAGGCATTCAGAGGACTAGGAGCGAGAGAAATCTGCAAGTGAACCAGTGCAGTGGCAGGATAGGAAGGGGCGGAGGCACAGTCTGGAGATCGGACAGCGCTGACAGACGCTATAAAACCTATTTTCATATACATATTTTGTAAATCGTAAGTTGAGTGAACTAACGATGAATAATTGTTAGTAACTCTTTACTGCTTTGTTAATAATTTCAAGGTAGGTACTTAAGAGTTCAAATTTGTTTCCATTTCACTTTTGATGATTTTTTTAAAAATTGTAATTTGAACAAACTGAGAGTAAATAATTCTTAGTAATTGTCTTAATTTGGCTCTCTATAATGCCTGTAGGAAGTCTGCAGCTTATTGTGTTAGTTTAAAAATCTTTTAAATTTTTTCCAAGAACAGATGTTTTTGACTTTAAATTTTTGATGGACTTATTCTATTGGTCACTAAAGAATGCGAGAGAATAATTGTGCGCTAAGAGTCTGAGCAATGCCTGTATAAAGTCTAGAGACGATTGTTTTTAGCTTAATTTTTTTTTCTTATGAAGCTACTGTGTTTGAGTAAAAATCCTTCCATGCGAGAATACCCTGGCTTTGTATTCTAACTAAAAGATGCGTACTTGGGTCATTGTTTGATTAATAGCATAAAAAAGTTCAGTTTTATCCAAGACAGCGTTTCGAAGGTGCACTTTAACTAAAAATAAAATACTTAAGTACTAAATATAAATTTTTTGACGACTGCAAAAGTGAACTTGCTAAATCTTTATTAAAAACGCAAGGGTTAACGGCAGGACTTTAATCACCATCTAACTTCCTTTATACCCACGTGTTGGTCAAAAAACAGGAAACGAACTATCGTAATATTCGTCACTGACCACCATAACAAATATTCCACGAATCAGACAGATTTCAAAGTTACATTATATGGCAGGCACAACAACCAGCAATCATTTGTAATTGTTTATAAAATCTAATAAATAAATACATTGCAAAAATATGAGTTCAGAAGTATCAACTCTATCGCATTTTTAACGGCTATCATATTTCCACAACGTCTAGCAGAACTCTGCGATAGGATGCGACACAAAATTGCACGGTTTACAGTTTATAATCTGGACAAACAATAAGACACATTTTTTTGATCGATAGCCTGGCGTATTATGTACGAGCACCAAGGTCTCACGTGTAGCCAGAATGATAGCGATGACGTAGGCGGAATGCCGTCCTGGAGTATACCACGATTCGCGCATTCCGCGCAGTCAGTTCTCGATTATTGTTTGTGGGAGTAACGCGCTGACAGTCCAGGCTCGCAGTAGAATTTGCATATCAGCTGATTTTGAATTGAAACCGACTGCTAGTGTTTAAAGGAGTTTACACACACAATTCAGGTAAGTTTATTATGCCATTATTACATTTATTTGCGCTCGAATGTTATTGAATGGTGTCAGTGAAATTTAACGTACTATGGACTGTTCTGTGTGCGTAAGTAGTGTTACAAGGGTTGACAAACTACAAAAAAGCAATAATTTAAAACCCGGTTACTCGATTCTTAGGCAGAGCCTTTTATAATTTTCGTTTGTTGTTTTTTCTGTGCGTGATGTGCGCGCTTGCGGTATGATTGCGCTGCCGGATAAACAATACAGGGTGGCCTATTTTCGATGCCCATACAGGGTATTTGTTATCTTTTTTAAATTTGGAAATATAGCTGATTTTTGGCACTTTTCAAAAATGTTAAATATCTCGCCTAAAGGAAAAGATAGAGAAAAACTTTTCAGACATTTTTGGCATGTTTTTTCGTCCTTAATAAGATAGCAATACTCCATTTTTTTTACTCATATGAATATCGAAATATTACACCTAGCTTTCTTATTTTAAATATCAACCATAAGCAAATTATATATTTTTGAAAAGTGCAAAAAGTAAGCTTTTGATTTGACAAAGCCAACTATGGTTGCCATTTAAAATAAGAAAGTTAGGTGTAATATATCGCTACTTTTATGAGTAAAAAAAATTAAACATCGCTCTCTTATTAAGGACAAAAAACATGCAAAAAAAGCCTTTAAAGTTTTCCACTATCTTTTCGTTTAAGCGAAATATTTAACAATTTTAAAAAATCCCTAATTTTTGAAATATAGCCATACACCATTTTTGACAATTTTCAAAAATGTTAAATATCTCGCTTGGACAAAAAATTTAAAAAAAAAACTTAAAAGGCATTTTAGCATGTTTTTTGTCCCTAATAAGGCAGCGATGTTCATTTTTTTTTACACATACAAATATTGATACACCTAACTTTCTTATTTTAAAAATCAACCATAGTTGGCTTTGACATAAATAGAAAGCTTGCTTTTTGCGCTTTTCAAAATATATAAGTTGCTTATGGTTGCTATTTAAAATAAGAAAGTTAGGTGTAATATATCGATATTTATATGAGTAAAAAAAATTAATATCGCTATCTTATGAAGAACAAAAAACCATGCCAAAAATGTCTTTAAAGTTTTTCTCTATCTTTTCGTTTAAGCGAGATATTTAACATTTTTGAAAAGTGCCAAAAATCGGTTTTTGGCTATATTTCGAAAGTTAAAAAAGATATCAAAAACCTGTTTACGGCAATGAGTTCCTCTCGAAAAAAAAACTCGAGACTACGTACTTGTTTTTTTTCTATCTCTGATAATAACCGAGATACCCTCTATGGGCATCGAAAATAGACCACCCTGTACAATGTGAGGCACACGGGCGAGCCACCATCGGAATCTCGTTAACAGTTAAAGATAAATGTAGGAAAATCTTCATACTTTAATTTTCTTAATCCATGACTAGCTAGATACATATGAAACTGAAATTATCATTTTTTTACATATTAAATATCTTCGTTGTCGTTTTTCATGGAAAAAACTCGCTGGGGGGGAAAAATTGTAAGATTCTTATGAACTGTAAAATAACATTTAAGTGTTTATTTATTTTGAAGCTTCTTAGATAAATCACAAGATCTCGTTTTTTAAATGGAAACTGTAGCAGTCTTAAACATTTGTAAAAAGGTAAATTTTTGTTTTGAAAAGTGTGTATGATTGCACATTTATTTAACTATTTTGTCCCTAAAATGAGCTAAAATGCTCTAAAGAATTGTATATTATAAAACTAAAGTTAGTTTAGTAAAGTAATTCGCACTTAATGATAGTTTTAAAGATGAAAATAACTCAAAGTTTGCAGAAATAGCAACTGGCATATAATAATTTCACAAAAATATCTTCATGTTTTTTCTTGTGAAACATTTTTATTATTTGTTCATCACAGGTAATCTTAAAATAATATAAATATAAACTGTGTTTATTTAAGAATTCTTCTACCTGTCATTTAATAGCATTTAAAAATGTGTTCTCAGTTAATTAACAATTAATTATTAAGATTTGGACCTATTATAAAAAGCGCAATAAACAAAAAAATAGATAAATAATTCACACATAATTTCGTGTGAAATTTTTATTTGTAGACCAGTTACAGTTTTTATTTAATATATCCACATGCTTTGACCAATTGCAAAGTTGTTAATAAACGACGTGGCATAATCATCTTTAATCATGATGGTCCAAGTCCATTTTCTGTATTCTAATTAAACACTGGGTATGATGCTAAGGAGTAAGACCGTGACATCCTACAATCAAATTCACTATGTAATACAAAATAATACGAGATTGTAAGAATACTTATAAGCATAATGTAATTTGCAAAAAATAAATATACAGGGTGGTCCACATACAGAAGGCCACTATTGGGAGCTCGTAAACGGTAAGAGCTACAAAGAAGTTTAAATTAGAAAAACTGTTTCCCTTTCTGAGACCTATTCAGTGATGCTTAAATGTTTAAAAAAGTTTTATGGCACGCTAGATAATTAACAAAAATTAAAATGGGCAATATTTTTAATTCGTTTATAACTTGGTTATACCTACTTGAAAATAAAAACATTCATTTGTTTCAATATTGTTCAATTTCTTAGATGAATTAACTTAATTTTTTTAAAGGAAACTTTAGTTGGCTATGACCACATTAAAAGATTTTTTTTCCCTCTTTTTAATATAATAAGGTTTAATGTATTTATTTTGAAAACATTCATTTGTTTCTATAATAGATTTGGACCTTTTATTACAAAAATTGTGTCGGTCTATCGTACAGGATGGTCCAAATTCGATGGGTTTACATGGGTATCTCGCTTACTATTCAAGATAGAGAAACGGTTAAATTACCAAAAATGTGCAGTTTTTTGAGAAAAACTCAGAACCGTTTTCAAAAATATTCTATCATTTCCGGTTTTTGAGTTATTAGGAGAAAAAAGTCTTTTTGTCGTTATTATAATGAGTTATATCTCCGTTATTGTTGAAATATCAAAAAAATTTATGAAGATACCTTTAGATATTTTTATGTTATATCCGATGATACTAAAAAAAAAAATGTTTTACGCTCGCCATTAAAAATTTATGACACAAACTTGACTTTTTCTTAAAAGGAAGCCACAGTTGGCTATGCTATGACCTATATAAATTTCTTTTAATTTTCTCATTCCAATGATGTAGTTAAACCAAAAAATTACATTTATGGACGATTTCTGTTGTAGCAACTTCGGTACCAGCGTAAGCTGTTTTGAAGTTGTTAATTATACTATTTTTTGTTGTTGATATAATACAGCAAGATCTGTAATCTTTAATATTTATATGTATGGCAGCTATGTTATTATATTGTAATTAATAAATTATTTAAATAAAAAAATTCAATAATATTCAAGATACGAAGATTTTTGAGTTTTTCTTTAAGAGAAAAGCTGGCTATGACACAAAAAAAGCATTTTGACTGCACGTTTTTTTTTCTATGCGCAAAGTGCGCGCTCCAAAAGTTTAAACCGCAGAATACAGTGTGTTTCATAATTGAATGCTGATCCTTAAGGGTGTTATTCCTTGGATGATTTTAAGAAAAAAAGTTCATATCAATGTAGGTCCGCAACCGCCGTATTTTTGAGATACAGGGTGTTTTTTGAATTTTAGTAGGTAGGTAGGTACCTACTAACTAGGTATAAAAACACATTTTTTTCAGAAAAAACAATTGTTCTGTTTCTACCAATGACGTCCGTACTAACATGTCCTTGAATGTATTTACTTGATTATTAAAAATTAAAACTAAAGTGAAATGTACTCTTTTACTCTTCAAGAGTACCTAACAGCCTTTTATTTTTTTACTCGAAAACCGTTCGTCGGACAAAAAAAGTCAAGAGGCCATTTTTACTAAGAAATAAAGGAAAATTATAAAAATAACATTTATTTTGAAAAAAAACAGTCTCATATCATTTTTTCCATTAAAAATATTCAACGACATGTTAATACGGACGCCATTGGTAGAAAAAAAACAATTTTTTTTTCTGAAAAAAATGTGTTTTTATGCCTAGTTAGTACCTACTAAAATTCAAAAAAATATCTAAAGTTGCATCAAAAATATTACGAAAAAACCGATATTTTTTCAACTTTTAACACCCTGTATCTCAAAAATACGGCGGTTGCGGACCTACATTGATATGAACTTTTTTTCTTAAAATCATCCAATGAATAATACCCTTAAGGATCAGCATTCAATTATGAAACACTCTATATAATGAGCAGTTGATGCAACTTATTACCTATGTTCTGGTTCGGTAGCAACAAATAATGCGCAACCATTTTCTACTGTAATTTGCATGTAATTGCTATTCGAACACCACCTAAGGATCTTAACAATTATTTAAATCAGACGTTTGTATGCTATTATCGTAGCTTTTGAAACGAAAGGTCTATTGACGGAAGAAATTGTACCAAAAAAACATTCAATTCTTTTGCCCACAGCAAAATACCAGATTGTTTTGTGAAACATTTTCATAACTTAAATAAATGGGAACCATGCAATATTTTTGCATCGTGGCCGTGAAATATTGATAGTTTTTTTTATTAAGAAAATAACACCGCCAACACTTCAATGCGAATACGACTCGTGTACAAATATACAAATATGTTTATTGATAGTTAAATTGAAGTCATTTAATGATCCTTGCATTGTTACGGAATGTTCACGAACCCTCAATTTAAATTAATCGATTGAGTTGAACAAATATGTTCGTGAACTATTTGTTTAAAGTTCGCAAACAACTTTATTCGCTGTGTGTTCTTCCACGTCACCAAAAACAACTTCTGAATTGTTGATAGCACGAAGCGTAAATTAGCAAAGTTGTGCCTTATATATATGCAAAATTACGTTACTAGTTTATGAGAGTGACGTAACTAAAAACACTGACTTGGATTTAGTATGAAAGTAAAGGCCTTCAAGTTCAATGGACGTAAAACCTCTGCGAATATTTAAATATTATGTAACCTGATCTTACAGCTGTTGATAACAGAAAACAGAAAAATGAAAACAAGTAGTAAATTCATGTTTTTAATTGAAAATCACTGTTTTTCTGTAATATCTCACATATAACACGTAACATTTTTATCCATTTTTGCCCAGTAAAACTCCCAAGGTATGATACGCGAATGCATTTTTAATTTTCAATATCAAACATTTCCTACGTTGGGCTAAATTAAGCATGCTTATATACACAAGTACCTACGTCTTAATTTTTGCCTACTAAAACTTGGGTGCGTGTCATACGCTAGTACAGCAATTCTTAACCGGGGGGCCACGGCCCCCTGGGGGACCGGGAAAAAATTTAAAACGTTTTTACTTTTTAAAATAGTGAAATCTTTAAAAAATATTTTTTGCTCCTCATTTTACTCGAACCATCGGAGAGATATCTTCTTAAATAAATCGTAATATTTTTGTTACTACAAACTAGGGACCGCGAAAACATTTTAGGATATTTAGGGGGCCGCAACTACTGAAAGGTTAAGAACCACTGCGATAGTACTTTTTAATTTTCGATATCGAACATAACCACATTGGACTAAATCAAGGATTCGTTTTATATACGAGCGTATTATACACAAGTGCGTGTTATACACAAGTGCGTGTTATACACAAGTGCGTGTTATAAACAAGTGCGTGTTATACACAAGTGCGCGTTATACACAAGTGCGCATTATACACAAGTGCGCGTTATACACAAGTGCGCGTTTTACACAAGTGCGCGTTATACTCAAGTGCGCATTATACACAAGTGCGCGTTATACACGAGTGCGCGTTATACACGAGTGCGCGTTACACACAAGTGCGAGTTACACACAAGTGCGCATTATACACAAGTGCGCATTGTAAACAAGTGCGCATTATACATAAGTGCGCAATATACATATATATATTGCATTTGTTATTTCCAAGGCTTACTATTTAAAAATGTTACAATTTCTCTTAACTGTATCAAAAATTGTTAGGTAATAACTCGAAAATTATTGCAAATTGGTAGGTATAGCAAACGCTAATACAGATTGATGCAGAATTTAATGTTGCACTAGAAAATGAAAGACAAGTTTGGGCATTATATTTGAAAAAAAACTAGTTTTAGTGGTCGGAAGTTGTATTAAAAGAAAATTAAATTTTGGACACCCTGTAAGTAATGCATCGATTGCAAATATTCCAGTATTAAGTGCAACGTTTCTTCTGTGCATAGTCTCAATTTAAGCATTTTCTCTTCAAAAATGGCGGTGGTAGATAATATTAAGCATCGCGATGAAAATCAAAAAATTTTCAAAAAAGTTCAAGAATATTAAAAACCACTGCACTTGTGTATATGGAATGCTATTAAAAGTCCCTCTAAAAAAACGTGTTAAATTCAAAAATGCAATAAAAAATATACCATTGTACTTGAAATAAGAAAGCCGACGTCAACTTCCGGTATTTCCGAAAGTGTCACCATCTTGAAAATATTTTCATTAAACAGATCAAGTGCCATTATGGTCATAAAAAAAATTTCAGATTAATACCCTTTTTCATTTTTTATATATTTTTAATGCTTGGTCCCAATCAATCACCCTGTATACACACTAAAATTTAGTCCCTGCAAAATATTACTTTAAAAAACTGTACTAAAACAATTTAGTTTCTTTTCGTTATATGTATACAACTGTCCATGTGTATAATAAATACAATATTGACTTTAAAAAACAAGTCTTAAATGAAAGGAGAAAGAATGCTAACTTCCCGACAGTCTAACTTCCCGAAAACCAACAACGACAGACCAACTTCCAAGCTGTCCAACTCCTCGACAGACCACATCCCCCAAAAAAATATAAATTGACTTCATAATTTAATAATTAAATTGGTCACAGACAACAAAATCGTTTGTAATTGAACATAATAAGCATTACCAAAAATCTTTACAATATTTTGTTCGTTTTAAAACTAAATAAGTTATGACTAATTTTCAAAATTGTGAAATTTTCATTTGTCTTCAGCGATCAAATAAAAACCGCTACTACAAACGTGATAACATAAATGAATTTATCTCAAAAATGTAGACCCCTAGACCTAATTAAAATTTTTGCTAACTGTTGTAATAACCATATTAATATTTTGAATTGGGACCGCTGTGAACATGAATCACTCTGTCAATTGTTCATTATCAATTTGAAATATAACCAAGCCTACACAATTTCAAGTAGCAAATAATCCCACTCAGATGAAAATTTTCTCGTTATCGACTTTGCTAATAATAGAACTGACGGCTACAAAAACCATATTGGGCGTGATACTAAAATATCCCATCCTGATAACACAGCTATATTAGTATGCGTAATTATTATCAAAACACTCCATGTTATGGAGTAATTAGTCTTCAGATTTCACTGATAAAATAAAAATAGCAACTAGTTTTCCATTATCAGTTTCCTGAAAAAAAAACGCAGTTTATTTTCGATTTAGTTGCTCAGAATTGAATCTTTTGTTTCATATCGTTCCCAATTTTACGATTAAATAAAACTTCACCTTGGCTTGCAGAACCTTGCATAAATATTACCTTAATCTAGCCATTATTTAGATTTAATAACAGCAAGAAGTAAATTCTGGGGTAAATTTCAACCTCCAAAAATTATTATTTCGATCGTTATAAATTTAAAAATGAACACACGTAAAATAAAATAGATCTTTATCAAAAAGCGTTTATACTGCATTAAATTATTCCTATTTTTCCATTGCCATCATTCTAAGAAGGTCTGTCGGCGAAACTTAGTCGATACCGAGATATTATTGCGAATTAAAATTCCCCAGTCAAAAAATTCGCGGAATTCGTTACATGGCAACAGCTTCAAATATTATGTAATTTATTATACAGCCCGAAAACTATATTACCTCGTCAATAATGTTGAAATATTTTAGTAAATTTGTTAGGGAGTGTAAAAAAATTAACAATTACTAACTATAAACGTTTTGCTGATCGTACCAGTAGCTATGTTATCAAAACATTAATATGCAATGTAATAAGGATAAACTTGTTTTGCAAAATGTGTAGTAGTTGTGTGAATTAGGGCGTATTTAACACGTGTTGGTCATAAAGTTGTTATTCGTGGTAATGACAACATATTTAAACTGATGTAGCTTTTATAACACGTGACTATTAAATTCAAGTCTATATAGGTCTGTTCCCGTTCCAACATGCAGTTTAAAACTGATTCATCTATCAGGAGTCTGCGCAGTATCGATATCGCGTGCGATTATAGGCTTTATTGGCATGCGATATTGATACTGCGCAGAATCCTGATAGATGAATCAGTTTTAAACTGCTGTTGGAACAGACCTATATACAGGGTGTGTAAAAATTGGCGGAAGCGCTAGACGTGGCGATGTTCTTCGTAAAATTCCAAGTCGAAAATCTTAATACGAAAATGTTGTACCATGCAAGAGCTCCTCAAAGTTTTGACATTTAGTCCTTTAATAAGCATTATTATTTAATACTTGCAAATGAAAAAGCTGCAATTTGGAATAAAAATAAATTTCTAATAGTATTTTTTCTAGATATTGTGTTCTTCCTTTCAAAAATTGGTGTTGAAAATATGTAAATCACTGATTTGAATGAAAATAATACATATGGCAACATTGTCATTAGCTGTCATCTCTGTTTTTCTCGTAATTATTTCTAGTTTGTGTTTTACGATACCCAAAAGTTTGCAGCTATGTTTACGAACAGAAATTGTAATTACCTAAGTAAAAATTGCTGATAAAAAAATGTTCAAACGCAAATCAATGTATGCAATGTTGCCAATTTTTTTTTGTTTAAATGATTCCTGAGGCCAACAACATTTTCGTACAAAGATTTTCGACTTGGAATTTTACGAAGAACATCGCCACGTGTAGCGCTTCCGCCAATTTTTACACACCCTGTATTTTGTAGGAACCTGGGGCTTTCGGTTGTCTATGTGTTGGTGCTGACAGCTTAAATTAACAAATTTCGCGATATTTTTACAAAAAAAATGGCAAAAACAATGGAATTTACACTGTTTTAGTTTTTGATAAAAAGTTTTAACCGTAAAGGGGACAATTTGGGTTGCAATAATTCGTGTAAGAAGTATGCAGCTGAATGCTTTCTTTACTTCAGTGATACGAAGACTGGACTTTATTAATTTTTGATGGGATTTTTAGTCGTTTTTGGAACCAGCCGATGATGCATAATTCTTAATTATAATACAGATGAGAAACCTCTCTAACTCGACTCCTGAGGGGGATCATGAAAAATCGAGTTATGGGGGTTGATCGACTTGGGGAGTTTTTTTTTAATATGTGGATGTCCGCTTCCAATAATTTGGCAAACTTTTAATACCACCTCTTCCCGGTGTTGTCGTCAAAATTTACTGACAAACCAAAAGTTGCATGCACATTTTTTTTGTGATCTAAAAAAAAATAATAAAAAAAACGAACAACTCTTGCGCTTGTTAACATTAAAAATGTAGCTGCCCTCAGACCAGGGTTGCCACGCGTCTTACTTTCGGTAGGACAGTCCTACAATTACGATAGATGTCCTACGTCCTACACGCAAGCGTAATTGTCCTACATTGTACATGGCGATAATTTTTAAACAAATACAGTAGCAATTTCTTTTTTTGCTCTTCACAACAAAAACAAAATGACCCATGCGTCCTACATTGAGCATCTCAACATGTGGCAACCCTAACTCAGACGGTCCCTAGTGTTAACGACACTCCTGCCCAAGAGCGTTGTTCGCAATACCTTGTTGCCACGAGAGCGCGTTGCTTGGTAACAGACCGATGCCGTAGGCCAGCGTTTTCCAAACTATGGTCGACGGTCCGGTACCTGTACCGATCCGAAATGAAACTATGGTTTTGGAATGGTTTCATTTGGTTTTGTTGCCACGAGAACGTGTTGCTTGGTAACAGCCCGATCGTAGGTAAAGAGCGAGCGACATGTCCTAGGGGTGTAAAGGCAAAATAAATTAAAAGAATTCGCAAATGCACAAGGTGTATTCGATTTCCTGCAAATGCAGTATTTTATGTCAGTTTTAAATAAACCTTCAAAATTATACTGTTAAACTGACAATACTGTGCAGTAAGAATGGGCGATATATCGAAAAATATCAATATAACTTTGATATCGATATATCGATATTTCGTGGTATGAACATAAAAATAACGGCGAGTTTTTTTTTTTAGGTCACCAGTCTTTTTTTTAGTTTTTTACTAACTTTTTTGGCGTTCACGCGGCAACAACGCTAAAACTCCCGTCAATTATACCCAATATGAACATAAACAAACCATGGCAACCACCAAAATGAATCGTTTTGTATCGGAATATTTAACGGTGCACGTTTACTTATTTTATTTTTTACTCAAAAACTGTAGGTGTTACGAGAAAAACTAAAGAATTAAAAAAAATTCTAAATAAATCAAGCTTTGAAAAAAAAAATTTTTAAATTGCAAAAATTTCATCCCACTAAAAAGTCTTGATAAAAAAAAAACAACAGGAATCGCACTTTTCAGCCCTCTGTGAGGGTGGGAGATGATTGAAAATATGACTAGGGGAAACCTTTTAATAAGTATAAAACATCTACCAAATATAATTTTCCTACATTTATCCAAATTTGAGAAATAACATAAAAACCTAATTTTACCGCTCCCCTTTAGCCCTTTCATTACGAATTTTGTTTTTTTTTCATTTATACCATTTTTTGTGTGTACATATAGTGATAATAGGCTAAATAATGTTTTTTTTTTAATTTATTTTTTTGTAATTTAGAACTTACAGTTTGAACCTGAGACAAATGTGTACCATCCGGTAGTATAGCTGGGACACATTTGTCCCAACAGGTTCTATTGTTTATGGAACAGTAAAAAACAATTTTTGCACAGTGCAACATTGCATGCTGTGCAATACATTTTCGTTCTAGTTTCTTTTTTATCAGCTCCACTAGCACATCGGTGACATCGGCGACGAGTTTTTCCCTCAACAGGCATGTGATCGCCCACATTTGCCATTGATTTTAATCTTTTTGAGGGGCGGCCACTGGCAAGTTTTCTTTTTACCTCCGAGTTATGTTTTCCGTATTCTACGAGACTTTCAGCCAGATTTATTATAAAGTCGAGGAACGAGGTTTTCTTGTGTCTTATTTCTTGGTGTATGATCCAAGCATTGGCGCTTGTAATCATAACCAGTTTCTGAAAGGCTCTCTTCCACCATTTGTTAGACTTCCTGTTTGGGTCATACACGGCTGCGAACTGATCGGCAGAGTCGACGCCACCCATGAAGCGATTGTAAAATGCAATAGCTTCTGGACAGTTGACTTGTTTTTTGGTGCCATCCTTAGCAGTACGAGTAACTGTTGATATATCATTCGAATGGCAATTGCTTATTACCCACACTTCTTTAGTATCTTGCCACTTGAAAATGGCACTGCCCTCATTGTTTACCATCATCTCCATTTCTCCTCTTTCCAACTTTTGCTCCATTTTGGGAACATTTTTTCTTGTTTTTATTATGGTGCCAACATAAGGCAATGGCAGTGTGTTGACAAGATCAACAGAGGTAAAAAATCTGTCGCAACATATTGCAACATTCTTTGAAGATATTGTTTCAACCAAACTCTTTACAACTCGTTCTCCTAAGGTCCCTTCAGCTCTGTTGGTCTCCTTTCCTGTGTAAACATTCAGATCATATGTGTATCCGGTCAATGAGTCGCATCTTGCCCAAACTTTGATTCCTCGTTTGATAGGTTTCATTGGCAAATATTGTTTTAACGATGATCGCCCTTTGTATTTGATCATCGATTCGTCGATCGATTGGTATGCCGCATCTGTTCTACTTTTTTTAAATGTATATTTTAAACACGAAACCACTTCATCAATGTAATAACTTTTGCTGCACTCACTGGGCTTGTTAGGATTGTTGAAATACAATTTGGACATGAGCAGAAGAAATCGGTCTCGGCTAATGGCTGATTGAATGGCTGCGTTGCCCAGTGACTTGTTGTGGGACCAATACAAAGGCGTTGCTGGCAGTCTGTATGACATAATAAACAAACAACCAACAACTAACATAATTTCATAATGGTCAGTCTTACTGTAAAATTTGCCAGTATCTGACTGCAGCTTCTCCAACCTTTCATTAGTACACGTCGAAATAAACATAAATAAAGATTTCGGAAACAGTTTTAAAAAAACGTCCATTTCACTTGCACTCCGATTAAGGTTGAGAAGTACAGTCGGCTTCTTTTCAACAGGAGGATTTAATCTTGGCACAAAACTATTGTCGTTTACTGAAGACCAGACGACGACACTATTTGGTAAAGTAGATTCATTTACTTTTGCAACAGTTGCAGTGTCCTCATCTGGCTCCGAATCAGAAGAAGTGACAACTGCACTTTGCATTACAATTCCTGACGATGTACTTGGTTCATCTTCAGTCACTTCTGGACTACCTGGGCAGTAATCAGGGTCACAGTCATCGTCTGTTGAAAAAGGGTCTTCTTCGGACTCATCTGACATATCTAAAATTGCTTTCATCTCGTCTTGTGTTAAAATCTTGCGATTTCTGAAAAAAAACCGTATCTTGTTTCATGAACCTGATGGGAAACATGTGTCCCACTGTGTACACCTGATGGGACGTATAGGTCCCATTGATATAAAACAGCTTATTTTTTATTTTAAATTGATAAAATATACAGCAAAGTTGTTGCACAATATTCTAAATCGTTTTCAAATCAAATCAAATATATTTGGAGCACTTACCTACTCATTTTACCACAATAATATAACTTAAAACCCATTGACTGCCAAGCCAATTTTGCAAATGTTCACCAGCAGGCCAATATAATTTTATTTTGTAAATCGTGTTTTTTCAACTTAAAACTCTATATAAAAGTCATAGTTTTCAAATAGACTAAATTTTGAAGGCACGGGACGAATTTCGTCCTGGCTATCAAATATGATAGCCGCGGCACCCCAAGAAAATTAGTGCAATTTTTTTGATTATAGGCCATAGCTATGATATTTGATAGCTAGTTGAATTTGATATTCACCACTAAAAACATTTATTTATGTTCAATTTTTTTTTACTTTTGTCGTATGTACAGGGTGGTCCAAATTCGATGGGATTGCATGGGTATCTCGCTTAATAAGCAAGATAGAGAAACGGTTAAATTACCAAAAATGTGCAGTTTTTTGAGACAAACTCAGAACCGTTTTCAAAAATATTTTATCATTTCCGGTTCCTGAGTTATTAGAGAAAAAACGTTTTTTTTTGTTATTTTTATAATGTGTCATATTTTCGTTATTGTTCCAAATATTGAAAAAATGTATGAAGATAATTTTTGGTTATTTTTATGTAGAATTCGATTGGTTTATAGAGTCTTTAAAAATATATTACAAAGCGTGCACATTTATTTGATTTTTCAAATAATAACTAATATACAGAGTATTTAAGTTGTAACGTTAATCCAAAATTACTTTTAACGGTAATAGATAAAAATGCTCTGTTAATGTAGTTGTAGGTTGTTTGTAGTCAATGTTGAGGTCAATAAAAAACCGTAACAACTTTTTTTGGTAGGTAGGTAAATTTTAAAATTACGAAATAATTTAATATTTATTCAAGAATGCGTGGTAGCTCATACAGGTATGTTATAAACACATGCAGAAACGTTATTCTGACATATATTGTTATCAAATACCCACAAATATACAATCACACAAGTTTATTTGGTTTGATTGAAGGGTATAAGTGTGAACAAGTGTTTTTTACTAGGAGTAACCGAAAGTTAACTTTGATGGAAATTAAAGCTGCTACGATGAAATCGTGTGATAACGATGATTTTGCTTCGTTTGAATGTGACAGCGATGCTGAATATTCCCCTGGAAACTTATCCGACGAAAGTGATACAGATGATATTGAAGATATTATTGAAGCTATGTCAATAGAGGAAGAAAATGAGGATTTGATAGAATTGCTTGGTAATGATCACCAAGAAAACAACAACACCACTACCCAAGGAACTTCACGGTGGACGGAATATGTGGGAAGACATAAAGTATGTGACTTCGCCGGCAAGCATGGTTTACAATCAGACATTTTACCTCAGAGCACACCATTAGATTTATTCTCACTATTTGTTGATGATGAGGTAATTAATCATATTGTTGTTGAAACAAATAGGTTCGCTCAACAAAATATTGCATCGGAACCAAAATCTAAGCATGCCAGAATGAATCGATGGATTGAAACGGGCCCTGAAGAAATTAAAAAATTTCTTGGGTTGATGATGTGGATGGGCTTGGTACCACTCGGACGATTGGAAAACTATTGGTCACAAAACAAAATGTACAATATGACAGCCCCACGTGCGGTAATGCCTCGCAATCGTTTTCAGGCATTACTATCTATGCTTCATTTCAGCAACAATGAAATAAACGATACAGGTAACAGGCTGCGAAAAATACACCAGCTCATTGACATGCTCAAAAAAATTTCAAAGCTATTTTTTACCCAGGGGAAGATTTCGTTATAGACGAAACTCTCGTGCCATGGAATAAAACCCACCGCTATGGAGTTAAGCTGTTCAAACTGTGTTCAACTGATGGTTACACATGGAGTCTTAAAGTCTACACCGGGAAGTCTGCATCTGGAGAGCGTAAAACCGGACTGGCAAAAAATGTCTGCATGGAACTATCGGAATTACTTCTTAATGAAGGTAGAACTCTGTATATAGACAATTTTTACACCAGCTACGAATTGGCACAGTGTTTGTTAGAAAAAAAAACGCATGGTGTTGGAACCCTAAGGGCAAATAAAAAAAATATTCTAAGGGACGTTCTCCAAACCAAATTGAAGAAAGGAGAAATTATTTCCAAAGAAGATGAGAATGGCATTGTCGTATTAAAGTGGAAGGACACCCGTGATGTGCGCATATTGAGCACAAAACACGCTCCCACATTAGTTTCGGTGCCAAATAGGCAAAGCAGAAGATCGCGAATTCTCCAATTGGCCAATACAAATCTACGTGCTGACACTACTCCAACCAGCCAAAGCCTTCCACAAAGCATATCATCTACCAGCATAAATCAATCTGCAGTCGCTACTCCAACCAGCACAACGCCATCAAGACGACCATATCGAAGGGCTTTGTTAAAATCAGAAGCAATATTAGCATACAACAAAGGCAAAGCTGGCATAGACTTATCTGATCAGATGGGTTCTTATGCCACCACCCTAAGAAAAGGTGTTAAGTGGTACAAGAAACTTGGAATAGAATTACTGTTGGGAGTTGCAGTAGTCATTGCATGGGTTGTGCATGCTCATGTCACAAAATCTAAAATGCAAATTCGAAAATTCAGGGAGAGCTTGGTTGCTCGGTTGCTAAATATACATATAGGATCGGATCAAACAAGCGTCGCAACGACTACGAACCAAACACCAGCGAAAACGCACCATCTCATTGAAAGGGTTGATGAAAACAGTAAAAAGTTACGACGTAAATGTAATGTTTGCTATACCAACATTTCTAAAACGGAAGGTCGTGAAGAACCGAGAAAACGGGCTAAGTTAAGTTACTTATACTGTGACACATGTCCTAAAAAACCACAGATGTGTCATGAATGCTTTAACAGCTATCATTGATTAATAAGTTATAATATAAGATTATATAAAGTGAATTGTTTCCCAAATTGAATTTAAGTTATAAAATATGGATTATCTTCTTGTAAAGTTTGTGAATATAACAAAATTTAAGTATTAGGATAAGTTTATAAAAATATTTTTTTTTCTAGAATTAAATTTAACTTAAATAAAATGAAATTTAGAATTATATTTAATTTAAGTTATAGGATACGTTTACAAAATGAATTATATTCCAAAATACATAAAACTTTATACGTACTTTTGTACAGTTTATTTGAATTTTACAAATTTTTTGTTTATCATGAAACAATGTTCATAAAATCTATACCTTCATCAATTTGCGCAAACCACGTATTCGCAACACTTTGTGAGGCTCCCAGCATTCAAACTCACAAACGATTTGTATGTAACAGATATCATATTTGATAGCCATGGCCTAACGTGAGCAAATACAATGGCTATCATATTTGATAGCCATGGCCCCCAGGGAAACATCACTGGCTATCAGAAATGATAGCCATGGCAGTCAATGGGTTAAATACGCACTGCGGAACATAAACGACAAACAACAAACAAGATGGCTATTGCTTTGTTAGTTCTGCCAACTGAAAATTGTCCAATACAAGTTAAAGAACGGATGGGACAACTCAAAGCTAAATAGTATTTGCAATTTTACCACCAGAATTTTTTAAACTTATAATGGGACATATGTGTCCCGTTAGTAATGAAAGGGTTAGGGGGGGTGTAACTGCGAAAGGAGACATTTAAGGAAAACATTTTATATAAAAGATCCCCTTGAAAGGCTCATATTTTTGTCTAAGGTATTTTACCTTTATTTTCTGTTTATGATATTCGATAAACTAAGATAAATTAGTTATTGGATTTAAGATGCTAATAATTACGTTCATTATACACTGAAGCATATGTTACATTTAAACAAAGATAGTATGTTGCGTTTTAGTTCTTGGTTTCGTTGGAGGCAGGTAAAGTGACCCAAAACTGTTTATATTATGTATCGGCCAGACGCAACCCCTTGCGGGGGGGGCACTTGAGATATACAGTTCACATTCAACAGTCTTAAGTATAAGTTGTTAGAATTATACATGTTATACGTATGTGATGCTGTGAGGTTATAAGATAAAGGGTTGGCTAGCTATTGTGTAGTGCATGTAGTATGCGATTGTATTAGATGGCATTTAGTAAAGTAATACTGCAGTTATTGGGTATTATTATGTTATTGTGTTATTTGTGCTATTGTGTTTTGGATTGCAATCATTTGGTAATGTACTAATCATGCACTTAATTTTCTGTTAGCTGGACGGTTGTCCAGGGGTTTGGGCAGGACTCGATCCTGGTTGTTGGGCAGGACTCGATCCTGGTTGTTGGGCAGGACTCGATCCTGGTTGTTGGGCAGGACTCGATCCTGGTTGTTGGGCAGGACTCGATCCTGGTTGTTGGGCAGGACTCGATCCTGGTTGTTGGGCAGGACTAGATCCTGGTTGTTGGGCAGGACTCGATCCTGGTTGTTGGGCAGGACTCGATCCTGGTGGTTGGGCAGGACTCGATCCTGGTTGTTGGGCAGGACTCGATCCTGGTTGTTGGGCTGGACTAGATCCAGGGTGTATGTTGATACACATGCTAATTTATATAATGCGTGGGACGCCATGCCTTGCCTTTCAGCTTTGTGTGCGAGCGAGACCACCCTGTTGATTTATGCTTGGCTTTATTGGAGATTTGTGTGTTACTGTAATATGGTGATGGGCTTATATTAACACTGGCGATCCAGCATTACACGCGGGGGTGGGTTCCCCCCGGTGAGTACATAATTGTTACTAATTATTAAATTGTTATCAGTGGCACAAGCTTCTTTGTTTTATGTACGCTGCATACACCTTTGCACCAATCGCTTGGCTTCAGCCTCTGCCTGCCTCGGGAACCCGATAGTACCCTAATAAATAACACTAAACTTGTAAGTAAAATAATGCGAACCATGTAAACTAAAGTAGTTAACGCCCCAGTTATTATGTATTCAAAAAGGCATCCTAACACCCTTAATTTTCGATAAGAAAGTTATCGGTATTACAGTTCTTTGAGGATTACCGAATAATTAATTGCTGACATGGAAACGTTTGGATGACGCCAATTTAACTACCTACAGGTAGACAACGCAATAATTTTACGAAAATACTGTGTTGTATAAATGCGTCTTGAATGATTTGTATTAATCTACGTGAAGACCTGAAAACTAAGTTATTGATCCACTTTTAATTAATTAAAGTGTGTAGGTAGATTTGAGACGTAAACAACAGTTGATAGTTGAAATATTAATTTCCTTCCAATTTGCAATTGATTATGATTTATTTCATTTGCTTGTGACCTCTCCACGTGTCTGCTAGGTAAATTTAAAGCAAGATAAACATTTGCTGAAAATTCGCTGATATAAATAACGTGGTGATAACTAAAGCGTCTGTTTTCAAAACAATCGCTTGCGACTGCCGTAAAGTTTTTGTTTACGCATCGCTACTTGTTTTAAAAAAATGAATATCGTTTAAATTCATTCACACACGTGTATGTGTGTTTTTAATGGTAATTGTTTTATTGCGTTGTTTTGTAGCGCTGACCTTTCTAACATAGTTAAATGGCTTTAGAATTTTATTGCCTACATGCGTCTGTATGTAGATCTTTACTACAACTTGCACTTTATGCTGTAGCTAATAATGGTTCAGAAAACAAATTAACATCGAGTCTAGACAAATAAACGGATTCAGAGCATGACAAATTGAGATTTAGCATAAGAATTTCGCTTATTTTAAGAGCAAGGAAGTTGGTTAAATTGGGGGAAATGACCTGATTCG
This sequence comes from Elmis aenea, assembly GCA_947652605.1. Lineage (NCBI taxonomy): Eukaryota > Metazoa > Arthropoda > Insecta > Coleoptera > Elmidae > Elmis > Elmis aenea. The sequence continues at coordinate 31,185,547 of OX393582.1, forward strand.
GTGCTGTGTATAAAACCTAAAAGATTATCAAAGCTTTGTTACTTTAGAAGTAATTAAAAAACAAAACAATGTTTTCTGTGCTCTTACGGCCTTATGTATCAACAGTAGCGGACTACTCACTAGACGCAAGCACTTAAGAAATGCCACCTAATTTTAGGGGGGTGCCGGGCAAAATACCGACAGCCAAGTTACCGAAGGTCAACATTCCGACGACCAACTTCCCGATATACTAACTCCCCGATAGCTTAACTTCCCGAAGTTTGTTGTCGGTAAGGTGGCCGTCGGGAAGTTGGGCTTTAAGAATATGACACACACCGCTTTTAGAGGCCACCAGTCAATTAAAAAAATGAAATATCTATGCCGTAAAAAACGTTGAAAATGAAACATTTGAGTGAAAACGAGTGATCACGAAATAGCCTTAATAACAGGGTTATGGGGCAAATTAGTGCAACGTTTAACAGAACAAGCAAGTCCTTGTAAAATATATAAACTGTTATTATTAGAAAAAGCTATGTATTAAAATCTTGTTCACTCAAAAACTGTAGGTTTTGCAGAAAAACTTAGAATAAAAAAAGTATATAAATAAATCAAGCTTTTAAAGGATTTTTTTTTACATTGCAACATTTCAAGCCTCCAAAAAATTCTGATAAATCAACCAACAGGGGTCGCCGTTTTCAGCCCCTTGTGAAGGTGGGAGATGAATAAAATATGGAAAACATCTACCGAATATCATTCTTCCGCCCATAGAGACCCCCTCCATCCCTCCGTCTGGCCGTTAAAACTTTTGTCCGATTACTTTTGGGACAAACCCTGTATACCAAATATCATTCTCCTATTATACAGGGTGTTTCTTAAATATTGCAAAAAAAATCGGGTGGTGATTCCTTATCGAAAATTAAGGGGGGTCTTTTATATAATTTTTTTCCCTTAGACGTCTCCTTTGGGACTTACACCGCCCTAAATTAAAGCGGTAAAATTAGATTTATATTTTATTTCTCAAATTTGGATAAATGTAGGAGAATGATATTTGGTGGATGTCTTATACTTATTAAAAAGGTTTCCCATAGTAATATTTTTAATCATCTCCCACCTTCACAGGGGGCTGAAAAGTGCGACCCTTGTTGTTTTTTTTATCAGAACTTTATGGTGGGTTAGAATTTTGCAATTAAATAATTTTTGTTTGAAAGCTTGGTTTGTTTAGAAACTTTTTTTATTCTTTAGTTTTTCTCGTAAAACCTACAGTTTCTGAGTAAAAAATTAAACAAGTAAACGTGAACCATCAAATATTCCAATATAAAATGGGCGTCTTGGCGTTGTCGCCGCGTTAACGTCCAGATAAATTACACCCGCCACTTCTACCCAACATGAACATAAACAATAAACAAACCATGGTAACCACCAAAATGATTCGTTTTATATTGGAAAATTTGATAGTTCATGTTTACTTATTTTATTTTTTACTCCAAAGCTGTAGGTTTTACGAGAAAAGCTAAAGATTAAAAAAAGTTTCTAAATAAATCAAGCTTTTAAACAAAAAATTTTTAATTGCATAATTTTAACCCACCAAAAAGTTCTGATAAAAAAAAAACAACAGGGGTCGAACTTTTCAGCCCCCTGTGAAGTTGGGAGATGATTGAAAATATTACTATGGGAAACCTTTTAAACAGTTTAAAACATCTACCTAATATCATTTTCCTACACTTCTCAAAATTTGAGAAATAAAATAAAAACCTAATTTTATCGCTCCCCTGTAGGGGGGTGTAACTCCGAAAGAAGACGTCTAAGGAAAACATTTTATATGAAAGACCCGCCTTAGTTTTCAATCAGGAATCACCACCCGATTTTTTCGCAATATTTAAGAAACACCCTCTATATCCAAATTGGAGAAATAAAATAAAAACCTAGTTTTACCGCTCCTCTTTAGGGGGGTGTAACTTTGAAAGAAGACGTCTAAGGAACAAAAAATAATATAAAAACCCCCCCTTAATTTTCGTTAAGGAATTGCCGGCCGAATTTTTTCGCAATATTTTAAAAACACCCTGTATATAAGAAATTGATTCTGAATTAGTAAAATATAAAGTTAATAAAAAATTAATAAAAAATTAAACCAGTAAAAATAATAACACAGTTGTGATTCAGACCCCACAAAGGCTTAGTTCGACACCGTGTATCATTATCAAAATAACTTTTAAAAGTTTTGTCTATGTGGACTACTATAAACTATGTTGTTTCTTAAGGGGGCAATATTGGATTTTTTAAGTGTTTTATTACTATGTTAGCAGAACAAAACTCGAACAATAAGTTGTATTTAAAGAAGGGTAATGTCACCTTTTGGAATATTTATAGAGGTCATAAATTTGGAAACTGATATTAGCTCACAAAACCTTTCCAAAAACGTCTGTGAAAGTCATTATGAACTTCCAGGCAACCCAGATATATTTACTATTGCTCATGATATAACACACCTCAGAATAAAACTGGAAAGTATCGAGCAGACACCAAGGCGCCTGGGAAACACGTGTCTGTTGCTAAGTGGAAATATTCAGGCAACGTTTTCATGCATTGTGCATTTACGCTTTGTTTTAAACACAATACAGAAACTTTATTGTTTGCATCGACGACTACTACTAAGGTTAATTAATAAATTTACTTGTCTATGGTGTTTTTAACTAATTGATTTAGTTTTAAATAATCTCGATTTTCTCAAAAAAAAAAAAAATTGTTCTCAATTTTCTGCAATTTTTTATTTTATGTATATATTTTATTATTTGCAATTAATATTTTAAGTAATGATATTGTGATTATAACATTTTAAAACAATTGCCTTAACTTAAGAAGTTTTTGAAATTTCCAAAAAAAAACAGACGATAGTCTTTGTGCCTTTAAATTTTGGTTAAATTGTTGTTTCTAATGGAACGTCCTGAGGGTTGATAATTGTGTTTTAGGGTGTAAATAATGTGTCTATGAAGTTTAACTGCTGTTTCATAAGTTTAAACAACTAGATTTCTTTCGAATAAAAGCTATAGTAATTTTTGGTAAGTAAATCTTTTAAAAATTCATAGCAGACTTGAAACTAATAATGTCTTCATTTATATACTAAATTCAACCTTAATTTATTGGTATACGTAGAAACAAAAAAGATTTAAAACTGGGGCCTGTTTCACAAAACCAAAATTACAAGCTATTTTGTTGCTGTTTGATGAGGATAAATGTAAAACCAACACAGTTTTTTCAAGAGTATGGAAGATGAGAACCAAGTGGTTATATGTATGTTTGAATTAAAAATTAGCCAATCATTACATTTTTTTCATCATGAAAATTAAATTAGATTTTTTTAAGGGCGCACAGCCAACTATCGTCATTAAAAAAAAACTTTGGCCTGTATCTTGGTAAGCGCTCCACTTACAAAAACATTATAACAAATTATCTAGAAATCACCTGTTTACAACTATTTTTTATCTTTCCTAGTTAAAAAGATATTTTTGTTTTAAAATTTTGTCATTCAGTTTTTTTGCATTTTTTTTTAGAAAGTTGGCAACATTGATTATTTTTTAACTGCTTTTGTAATTCTGTCTAACTTTGATAATTTAACCGACTTTCTAACTCTTATGATAACAGACTTAGCCATGCAACTCGTTCATTGTTTTCACCCTGTATAGTCTTGGCACTTTTTCACTACACTGGATTTTTAAAAATTCTGATGGAAACAATCTGAAAATCAATAATTGTTTAGGGTGTTAATAATGTGTCCAGTAGTTTGCAATCGTCACTAGACTAGTTCTTAAGTACCCAAAAGCGGCATTAATAATCATTTTTATTGCCTAGGCAGTAAAAAAGTATAATGCGCTATGCTCATTGGTTGAATTTAGAAAAATGGAGTGTGCTTTTGTTCAAAGATACATATTTGACAGGAGAATGAGATAATCTGACAGATGAAGAAAAACTTTATGTATTTGCTTGATTTTTCGCTATTTCTTTGATGATTGCAGAAAAAATTTAATATGCAACTCGTTAGTAAAGTTCCTTTTTATCACTCGCGTGGTTATTTGCCGAAACGAAGTCGAGGCAAATAATATCTACACTCGTGATAAAAAATCGAACTCTACTATACCTTGGTACATAAATAACTATTGTTTAAAAAAGTATTGACGTTTTCTCTAAAAATGAAGGCTGTAGTCTTTATTAATTTTGAAGGAAATTTGTTTGTTATAATTTTAACGAACTAACGGTAAATTGCTATTTTAAGATACTTGTTTAAAAATCTGTAATTTTTTCGTGTTACTCACTTACCTATTTAGTTCTGCCTTAAATTATTTTTTATTAATTTATGCAGTTTTAATTCTTTCAAAATTGGGTGACGCTATCACAGGTGATATTCAGCCGGTACGCACCGGTACCTGTTGTTAAAATTTTAAAAGTTTTTCGTACAGTTGTTAACGGCGTTATTTAATTATATGTATATAAATCATTATAAATAAACAAATGTGTAAAAAATTGTTTGTTAAGCTCTAAATGTATCGGCATATGCGTTTTTTTTTTGTTTTCTGCTCTAGCAAAACAAGTATAGAAAGCTAGTTTTTCTTCTTTTGTGAGAAGTTCTGCCCCCCTCCCCATTGCAAAAAATCCCCTGCCCACGCCCATGCGTACCGGTTGTTAAATATATTGAATATTACCCCTGGATGCTATAGAATAAAACAAAACAATCGGAGTCTATTAGGAAGTAAACTAATTTAAAGAAAATTATCTGTAAATGTAGAGAAGTCGATTCACTAACTTTCAAGTCTTAATTGCGCAATTTCATCGCACGTTACGTAAATGAAAGTATCACGTTGTCAATTAGAAATCCATCATGCTTTTATAATTGCCAAGTAATTCTTCATATTTACAATAGCGATTACAAAACACTTGTTCAAGAAAATATCGATGACCTCACATCGAGTATCACCTCAAAAGAAATAGATTATATCAAGGCTCATTTGATAATAAACCTTGGCTTTCAAAACGCGCCGTGTTTTCTAGTGAAGCATGATCTGTTCATTGGAAGTGAAAAAAAAGTTGTGCAGCAATTTTAAAATCAATAACGTTGTCTAGGTACGCGAGCATACACTGCAGCTTTGTCTGTCCTTGGTTGACAAAGGTTTGGCCCCGACCTTTAGGGAATAGAACATCGATAAAAAGCGACATAAATTGAAATGTAATACAGAGCACTGGAAATTTGTTTGTAATTGGCGATTTTTTATTAAATTGGCTTGTTTTGACAACTTTTAAAATTACCTGTTTTTTTTGTCCCCATTTTTGGTTCAATGTCCCGATGTCTCCAAAAAGTATTTTCGGGACTACTGTGTGTCACGATTTTCAAATACTATAATTTTTAGTTAGCTTATATAGACAATTCACAATAAAAGGTTGATAATTCTTAAAAGTCCTTTGGAAAATCTATTTTCTTGTCTATGAATGTCTTGCTTAGAAGAAACCTTTCAAGTGTTCAAAGTATGTAAAGTATACCGGGTGTAAATGAAGTGTGGTACACCCCCTTTTTTTTCTTTAGTTTTGATTTTAGACCAATGAAGTTTTAGACATATGATATGTGCAAAAAACCGGGCTTTTTGAGCCGTTGCACACATTTGTTTCACTTCCGGTTTCGCCGGAAATGACCCCAACTTTGTTATTTTAAATGGAACACCCTGTATATTTTTACATTTTTGGAAAGAGGAAGCGATTTTGGATACAAATGCACTATTTTGGTTAATTTTTATAACCTCAAAATTTTTTTTAAACAAAATTTAGTTTTATATTAAGGGTGCCATGACCTGCACAAATTGATTTTAATTATGTCAACAATTGTCCAAAAAACATTTTTGTAAATTTTAAATGATATTTAGTTTACTTTTTTAATCGACTTTGAAGGTTGCGCAATCGGTTTTTTGACAGAAAGTCAATTTTTTTAAATGGAACCATGCTGGTACTAGCGGTTATTTAAATGGAGCATCTTCTAACGAATCCATCGATACCAATAACTTGTATTTTTATTAAGAGTCTACTTTAAAAATTTCAAATTATTGTGAAAATTTATTAAGAGATCCTTTTAATGGCAGTAATCTAATTATGTTAAAATGATTACCAACATTTTTGGACTTTTTAATTAAATGACTATAGTAGTTAAACATAAAACAACAATCATTTGTTTTGTTGTAGTTATGCACAGTGTACTGCGATTAACAGGACCTCTTAATACATTTTTACAATAATTTGAAGTTTTTGAAGCAGACTCATAATAAAAATACAAGTTATTGGTATCCATGGATTTGTTAGAAGATGCTCCATTTAAATAACCGCTAGTAACAGCATGGTTCCATTTACAAAAAATTGACTTTTTGTCAAAAAACCGATTCCGCATCCTTCAAAGCCGATTAAAGTAACCTAAATATCATTTAAAATTTACAAAAACGTTTTTTGGACAATTGTTGACATAATTAAAATCAATTTGTGCAGGTCATGGCACCCTTAATATAAAACTAAATTTTGTTTAAAAAAAATTTGAGGTTATAAAAATTAACCAAAATAGTGCATTTGTATCCAAAATCGCTTCCTCTTTCCAAAAATGTAAAAATATACAGGGTGTTCTATTTAAAATAACAAAGTTGGGGTCATTTCCGGCGAAACCGGAAGTGGAACAAATGTGTGCAACGGCTCAAAAAGCCCGGTTTTTTGCACATATCATATGTCTAAATTTTCATTTATCTAAAATCAAAACTAAAGAAAAAAAGGGGGTGTACCACACTTCATTTACACCCGGTATATGATAAAAAATATGAGAAGAATGTTCCTTATGAATAATAATAAAACGATATTGTTTTGATGACATGGTGATGGGTGTCCCAAAAGTGATTATCTATTTTGGTGTCTTTAAAAAAATTACATTCTGGCACAATGGTTTGTCCATTATTATACAAATGTATGCATATAAAGAAGTTTTCTTACACGATTTCTTAAATACGTAAATTTGTGTAATATTAAACATATCTAGAGAATAACGGGACAGGGCAGTGGTCATGAGGTATAAAGAATACGGTAAGCCATTCTATTTGGAACATTCAAATATGGAATCTTCAAATATGGAATCTTCAAATCTGGAAAATGCACCGATAGAATTAATCAAATCTTGAATCGTTCAACGCTGAAATCACTCAACGCAAAAATCATGCAACGATGGAATCATGCAACTCGGGAATCGTTCATCGCTGGAAAGCTCAAATCTGGAATCCAGAAATTAAGAATTTTTGCTGCCCTCTATATTACAATAACCAAAGTATAATGTAATTACAGAACACTTCGGTTTATATTTTATCTTAACTATTGTACAGTGGAACATAAAAACATCGTGTTAATGGTAACTCAAGGGCTACAAATTGGGGCAAACTTGCGTAATTTTAATATTTTGTCAATTCTTTTACTTTCTTTTTGAAATTGACTAAGCATTATAATTACGCAAGTTTGTCCCAATTTGTAGCCCTTGAGTTACCATTAACATGATGTTTTTATCTTCCACTGTACAATAGTTAAGACAAAATATAAAACGAAGAGTTCTGTAATTATATTATACTTTGGCACTTTGGCTGTTGTAATATAGAGGGCAGCAAAAATTCTTAATTTCTGGATTCCAGATGTGAGCTTTCCAGCGATGAACGATTCTTGTGTTGCGTGGTTCCATCGTTGCATAATTCCTGCGTTGAGTGAATCCAGCGTTGAACGATTCAAGATTTGAATGATTCTGCCGGTGCATTTTCCAGATTTGAACGTTTCATATTTAAATGTTCCAACTTTTCATGCTGCTCTGACCTCTCCTACAGAACTCTTGTGGGTTCACAATGGCTTTTTACCTTAAAACGAGGGCAAAAACTTGGTCTTCTGCTGAAAAACTGACGGCTACAGTTTTCGGCGATTTGGAAGGAATCGTATTGATTGAATATGTTAGGATGCCTTTTTGAATACTTAATAACTGTGGCGTTAACTACTTTAGTTTACATGGTTCGCATTATTTTACTTACAAGTTTAGTGTTATTTATTAGGGTACTATCGGGTTCCCGAGGCAGGCAGAGGCTGAAGCCAAGCGATTGGTGCAAAGGTGTATGCAGCGTACATAAAACAAAGAAGCTTGTGCCACTGATAACATTTAATAATTAGTAACAATTATGTACTCACCGGGGGGAACCCACCCCCGCGTGTGATGCTGAATCGCCAGGGTTAATATAAGATAAGCCCATCACCATATTACAGTAACACAAATCTCCAATAAAGCCAAGCATAAAGCAACAAGGTGGTCTCGCTCGCACACAAAGCTGAAAGGCAAAGCATGGCGTCCCACGCATTATATAAATTAGCATGTGTATTAACATACACCCTGGATCTCATCCAGTCAACCCCTGGACAACACTCCAGATCAGCAACCTGGACAACAGCTATCAGACTCTCTGGTCACGTTGGGTACCGTTGGCATGCTTTGATGGCACCTGGGTGGACCCTCCGGTGTACATCCGGATCCCCACGCTTAAAGCGCCTCCTCACCCAGGTGTACCCCACACAGGGGCACCTACGGCCGGGAGGTGGACCCGCAAGCCCACTACCCCCCCAGCACTCTGTATGGAGAAATGGAGAGAAATTAGCAGCATGATTAGTACATTACCAAATGATTGCAATCCAAAACACAATAGCACAAATAACACATTAACATAATAAACACCAATAACTGCAGTGTTGCATAATACTCTATCTAATATAACTGCATACTGCATGCACTACACAATGCCAACCCTTCATCTTATAACCACACAGCATCACATACATACACATTTGTATAATTCTAACAACTTATACTAAAGACTGTCGAAAGTGAACTGTATATCTCGAGTGCCCCCCGCAAGGGGTTGCGTCTGGCCGATACATAATATAAACAGTTTTGGGTCACTTTAACTGCCTCCAACGAAACCAAGAACTAAAACGCAACATACTATCTTTGTTTAAATGTAACATATGCTTCAGTGTATAATGAACGTAATTATTAGCATCTTAAATCCAATAACTAACTATTATCTTAGTTTATCGAATATCATAAACAGAAAATAAAGGTAAAATACCTTAGACAAAAATATGAGCCTTTCAAATATTTACAATGGTTCTTTAATAACAGGAAAGGTTTATGATAAAACTGTTCAAAATTTGAAAATTGTGTACCAGAGAAAAGACACAATTTTTTGCTGCTTCACGAAAACAATGGAGCGCGCCTGGAGCTCAAAACAATTGACAAAATTATCCAAGATTCAAGATTTATTTAGCTGTAGACTTACTTTAGTACCTGCGACTTTTGTTTATTCTCAAATTTAAAAAAAATGGAAATGGGTGATTTTTATCTAACGAAAAAGTTTAAGCGTGTTTAAAAATATTTTGCAGACCTGTTAAAAAGATGTTTTTAAATGGGGTAAGTTTTTTTTTTTATAAACCCTGGAATAAGTGTACAAAATCTTAAGCGAGTTATATTGGAAAATAAAACTTTGATTTGACCCCATTTTTTATGGCTAAGTAGGTTATTTATTAATTTGCCCTAATACAACACTGTGTCACACTATACGAGTGTAATGACAGAGTTGTAACTTGTAACAAAATTATTTTGTGGAGGTTGATAATATTATAGTAGCTATATTTTAATTAATTGTATTTTTTGCACGTTTTGTTTTTCTATATTATCAAATGTTTTAAACGACTCTTCTATATCCGTATTTTAGTAGTATTTTATAGCGGAAATCTACTGCCATTCATAAACTAGTTATTATAGTATTCGAAGCAGATAACGCGACCTATTTATATTTTTAGAGACAACTAACGTATAATTTTTGCAAGCTGCGCCCAAAAAAATTGTCATTGCCAAATTTTATTGAGGTTATTGGTGTCGTGGAAGAGTGGCTATTGTAGAGGTTAAACTTTATAATTATTCCATTTTAGCAGTCATCATGGGCGGCGATATTCTTTTGTTTTCGTGGTGTGTATATTAGAAAGCTGAGTTAATAATGATCTTTAGTTACATAAAAGTATTTCTAAGCTGCAAAATAATACTAGTTTTTGTTGGTTACAATGCTTACATATTTATGTTTTGTTATATGTTATATTATATAACATTGTGCAAACTTTTGCAATTTACTGAAGCAATTCAATTTCTAAAAACTTTTACAGCTACGTCAGTAAAATTTGTTTCCTAAAATAAATTTGCACTCATAATGATGAAATAAGGGTCATTCTGAACAGAATTTGTTAAGACTGTGTTTCAACATGAATAAAATAGGTGTCCCGAAACATTTTATAACCAAAAGAATAGTTAAATTAACGAAGAAGTGTGTCTACATTTTGCCCAGTTTCTAAAATATCCTGGGAAAAAAAAATGCCTTCAAATTTGAACCTTCACTTTTTTATTATTGTTATAAGATTGTATTCGTAGGTTAGACAAATACCTCAGTTCCTGAAGTAAGTAATTAAAATTAATCCAGTTAGCTTAATTTTTGCAATGATAGTAAATTTTTTTAATTTCGAGTTTTATAGTGAATACAATTACCATCAGGTCTTGAGGACGAGATATGCAGAATGTTACGATTTCCGATTATTGGGAGGAGGGAACATTTCGATTATTGTCGAAGTTTCAAAAAATGTGGTGATACAAAATCGATTCCAATTTATGAAAGCAATGTGATACAGAAAACAGAAATCAAATGCAGTGCTTAGTTTTTTTAGATTTAGTCCAAAAACAATACCTGAATGTTGTTAAACTTGGAACTCATTCGTTTCTCAAATTATTGTGATTTTTTCTGATCCAACTTGCATGAGTGAAGACTTGTCTAAAATTATAGATTATTTACAATGCACGAGTTATATTTTGTCAGAAAATTTACTTTACCTAACCTACCTGTCAAATAATGTATGTTATGTCAAATTTTACAAGTAATGTCAGGGTGGTGCGGCAGGGGTGTAGTTTAACGCTACTGGTCGCCGAAATTCGTCAAAAAATGATCAAGACCAAAATATTTAATAAACCTTTCGCATTTATATTTTCGACCAATCACAAACTCAGATTTCTTAGAAACGACCAATAAACGCATGAAAATCTGTTAATTTCGAAAAGGATATTATCAGTGTATGATTATGTTTATTGGTCGTTTCTAGGAAATCTGAGTTTGCTATTGGTCGAAAACGCAAATTTGGCAGGAGGATCTACATCTGGCAGGGTAATGTAAAATTATTACCGTGTAATAATGCTCCTATTCGTAGTCTCTCTAGAAGATTTAAGATTAGTGATTGGCTGAAAACACAAATTTGACAGGTGAAAGAAATTTTCTACAAATTTATTACGTTAACATGTTTACCTAATAACCTCCAGGTTTTGTTTATAGCAGGGATCAGATCTAGAACCACTAGTGCAGGGGTCTCCAACCCGTCGATCGCAATCGACCCGTCGATTGCGAAGTCGATCCGTCGATTGCGAAGTCGATCTGAATGATTTTACATGTTTAATATATAATTTTCCCCCATATTTACCTTTGTTATGTTATGCAATACTTTAATAAACAATACAATTTTGCGACAATAATTTTATAACTTCTGATAAGTAGATCTCGGGTACGAATTTGACATAAAAAGTGATCCTAGACCACAAAAGGTTGGAGACCACTGCCCTAGGGGGTCGATAAAATTTTAAAAGAAGTCGATGGAATGAAGAGGTGAATTGGGTGTCGTTGAATAAGTCATATACTAGGTACTATTTTCAAAGAATTTTTAAATGGAGCGATCAAGTACAAAACGAAATCCAATAAATGTATTACGCAATTATTTTTAAAAAATTTGTTTCTTTTATTTACTTGGTATATTATGCAAAACTTGGGAAAATAACACACAAATTTCAAAAGAGTCAATTGCAAAGAATATTATTGTAGAGGTCAATGCACAAAAAAGAGGTAGCCAACCGATAATTTTTGTTGATTATAGAAACATTCTATCCAGTCGGGATACAAATCGGAATTCTAGGTAAATTGCTCGAAATTAATTCCTCGAATTTCAATTGCTCGAAGTACAAGTTTCTCGAAAAACCAATTGGTCGAATGTAAATTGCTCGAAGTACAGGGTGGCCTATTTTCGATGCCCATCTCGGTTATTATCAGATATAGAAAAAACTAAGTACGTAGTCTCGATTTTTTTTTCGAGAGAAATTCATTGCTGTAAACAGATTTTTGATATCTTATTCGATTTTCGAAATATAGTCAAAAACCGATTTTTGGCACTTTTCCAAAAATGTTAAATATCCTCGCTTAAACGAAAAGATAGAGAAGAAACACTTCCATTTAAAATAAAAAAGTTAAGTCTAATACATCGATATTTATATAAGTAAAAAAAAATTGAATATCGCTTTCTTATTAAGGACAAAAAACCACGCCAAAAAATGTCCTTAAAGTTTTTCTCCATCTTTTTTTTTCTCGGCAAAATTTTTATTAACCAAATTTGAGCAATTGCTTTTCGAGGAACTTGCATTTCGAGCAAAGTTACATTCGAGGAATAGATTTTAGAGCAATTAATTTTGAGCAACAAAGCAATTGCATTCGAGGAATTTACTGGTTACCACAAATTGGGACATCCTGTATATTTGTAAATGGTTTTTAAATGTTATAAGCATAATAAAATTCGTCAATTGGTAGCATAAAAATTTAATAATTCATAAGATTATGAAGAAGCTGACTATCTCATCGTAAAAAATAAGCAAGACAGAAAAAATTTTGTAACTCCATATGATTAAGACTTTTGCTTAATCTACCAATAACAATTTTTAATTTCTTATGTTGATAATTAAAAAGTAAAGTTAAAAAATTCATATTTTTTTTTCAGAAAATGTGCACAATATGCACATTTCCAGCCTAGATTCTTACATAGTAAAAAAAAACACATTTCCAGTTTTACAATTTTTTTATCTCTAATGGTTTCCGAGATCTATGAGCATGTTCTTCATTTCGAAACATATTTCGGTGCAGTTTGATGCATATTCTCGTACCAGTGTTTAAACTGTACGACCTGGCAAATATTGGCAAGTTTAAATTTTGAAAGCAAACGAACTGTTGTTAAAAATCGTTGAACTGCTGCAGCTGATTTTCGAAACAAAGCCGAGCACTGCAGTATAACCCTGAACTTCAATTAAAGTGCATCTCTGAGTCTGGAATTAACGTGGGACAAAAACGCTTGCGCATTGCAATTAGTGGCTGCAGTTGTGTCATTTAACAAAACCGAGTACATAGTTTATATGTTATGACATTAATTTTACACCTCAACTGACACGTCCAATCGTTATGTAAGTAAAACTATTACAGCATAATATAGACCAGGGATGGCAAATAGGTGGCACGCGAGAGATTTTCGACGGCACCCTAAAGAATTCTATGAATAATTTTTTTTTAAATTTTAATTTTTTTCGAAAAGTTTTATTTATTTTTAATTAGTATGCTAATTATCTACAAGCTACAACTACATGTTATTTAATTATCAAAAAATTAAAAATACCAGAAAATAACAACTCTTCTTATATCGATACAATAATTTGTTCATTACTATATCTTCATATAAAATACCAACTGTAGCGATGCACGGAACTTTTGATTGCATACAGTAGCGTAGCAAAGGGGGGTGGGCGGTCCGCCCCGGGTGGCACTTTTTTTGGGGCAGCACTTTTAGTCTACCCAAATGGGGTAAAAATGAAAATCTCGGGGTAATGAAGGATCAGTAGATATAATAATCAGTTCCCGCACTAGCGCTATTAGATTCAGAAAAATTAATTTTAGAAAAAGGAATTCTTACCGAAGTTAGAGGATAAAACGGGCTACTTGACCTTGCTTCACTGAAAACCCGCTCCCTTGTAACGACAGAAATTCCAAGTTTCTAATAAAATTTACGATACGGTACCAGCCATTCAATAAAATTTCAAACAATTCATTTATTTTAGGCATTAAATTCCATGCAGTTTTAAACTCTATTGTAATAGGGACTTTTCGCCCTTATTAAAAATAATTTCGTGGGAGTGGGGGCGATCTGATTTTTTAAAAAATCAGAAATGGTTCTACTGTAAAACTGTAGTTTTGGAAGATGATAAAGTATTCTCCATTATCTAACTTGCTTTAAAACACGTTTGAACGTCTAAAATTAAAAAAAAAAAATCGCCTGCGGCGCAATTTCTTTTCCCCCCACTTTTTTGTGTCGATCTCTGCTTGCATTTGGCAAAAATCAAAAATTAACAACCCTTATTTATAGGGGCGGCAAATTTAGGGACCGCTCCGGGCGGCACAACCCCTAGCTACGCCACTGATTGCATATGTATTTAGTGACACATAAAATCATGACGTTGGCAATACTGAACGAAATAACTGACAGTTGTTTCTGGTAGGTAGGTAGGTAGGGTAGGTTAGGTTAGGTACTGGCACGGGGAAATATTTGTATTAAATTTTATTTTATTTTGGCACACTGATCAGATCCTATTTGCCATCCCTGATATAGACAGTTTATATTAATTTGTTTTTTTTTGGTTTATAAATACGTAAGGGTTTGCATTTCAGTTGATTAAAAAATGCTATAAGGTTTATTTATCCCACTTTTCTGTGAATTTAAATATATCTAAACTTATTTCGCAAATAGTTTTTAAGATTTTTTTTTGAGCCATAAATGGACTTGCATAATTTTGATAACTATTGAATCGTAAAAAAAATTGAATTTTAATTATTTACATTTTAATTTCGCAAGAATTGCGTTATGTTTTAGTCCGGTTTTGTTTATAAAAGAACAAAACAACAAGAAACAAAATACTATTGTTCAATCTTAATAGGTACTAGTGATTGCAATACCGGTATACCGTGCCATTTTACAAAACCGAAACCGAGCTTGGTGGCTGGTTGTGTTAACAACCTAACTGGTAATCGGGAGGTCCTGGGTTCGATTCCCAGGGCCGACTGTCATTGTAGAGGTTTCAGGTGGTTTCCTCTATGGTTAAGGCAAATGCTGTGGCAGTACTTCCACCTATCCTTACCCATCCTTGACTGTCCACATCCCTACCCATTATCCTTGCACCTCTAACGACTGAAGAGGGGGTCAACCCCTCTATAGCAGTCTCCGCGCGAGCGGAAAAAACACGTGACCCGACAATACCGAAATACCGTCTTATTTGATGATCTAATACCGGTATTCGGTATTATTATTTTTTTTTAAATTTGATTTGTATTATTTTATAATTGCAGTCTGCCATAAATAACAAAATAGCAATAAATGCAAAACACAAAATTGTGCCACAAAATGATGTATTTAAGTTAATTAAAAGAGAGATGATATTATTAGAAGACGAAGGAATATTGCAATATTGGAATATTTGTTGTCATTTCCAAGGCTTACTATTAAAAAATGTTGCAATTTCTGTTAACTTTATCAAAAATTCTTAATAATTCGAAAATTATTGCAGATAGGTATAGGAAACGCTAATACAGATTGATGTACAATTTATTTTTGAATTAGAAAATGAAAAAAAATAATTGGTCATTGTATTTGAAAAAAACGACTTTTATTGGTCTGAAATTTTGAACACCCTGTAAGTAATGCATCGATTGCAAAAATTCTTCTATGCATAGTCTAAATTTAAGCGTTTTCTCTTCAAAAATGGCGGCGATAGATAATATTAAGCATTCAATATGAAACTCAAAAAATTTCAAAAAAGTCCAATAAATCTAAAAAACGACTGCACTTAGGTATAGGGATAGGGTATGCTATTAATAGTTCCTCTAAAATAACGTGTTTAATCCCAAAATGCAATAAAAAATAGATTATTGTATTTGAAATAAGAAAGTAGACGTCAACTTCCGGTATTTCCGGAAGGGTCGCCATCTTGAAAATATTTTTATTAAACAGATCATATGCCATTATAGTCATAACCAAAATTTCAGATCAATACCCTTTTTCATTCTCATATATTTTTAATGCCCGGTCCCATCAATTACCCTATATATCTTCAGTTTTTTGTGTCCATATTTTTTTACAGATTATGTAATTTTTTAAGTTTCTTTATTTTATGTAAATTTGTGTTTTGACATTATACTTGCTATATGTACATATGTGTAAAATGCATATATTGTATTTTCAAAATTAACACTTTTTTTAAAAAAGCAATACCGGTATTAATACCGGTATACCGGTATTACTTGCGAATAAATACCGAATACCGGTATCGTAATTTTGGTCCGGTATTGCAATCACTAATAGGTACGTGTTTACTTTTTGCAAATTACATTATGCGTATACACGGGGTGTCCCAGATAACATTCCCAGTATACAGATGGGTCAATTTCGGAAACCAGCCACTTCAAACAAAATAATATGTCCATCTATCTACGTCCCACTTCTTACGAGGAAATTTATAAAACTATAATGTCACTTAAAAACACAAAATCAACAGGAGAGGATGAAATACCAACAAACCTCTTAAAACACACTGCCGACCTAATATCTGGACCTTTGAATCACATCATAAACCTTTCTTTAAGAAATGGCATATTTCCAAACAAACTAAAATGTGCAAAAATCAAACCTATCTACAAAAAAGGGGATGTAAGTGACATAGGAAACTATAGGCCCATAGCCATACTCACAAACATCAGTAAGATATTTGAAAAAATAATCTACAACAGAATTGAAAATTACTTAGACCACTATGGCATAATAAACAACGCTCAAAATGGTTTCAGGAAAGGCAAGACAACTACCCGTGCTATTTACATGGCAATCCGAAATGTACTTCAATCCCTCAACAAAGACAAACACACCATGGTCATGTGTGTTGATCTCTCAAAAGCTTTTGATAGTGTTGACCACGAGATACTGCTAACGAAATTAGAACACTATGGTATACGAGGGACCGCCCATAATCTTATAACATCTTATCTTTCGGAAAGAAACTAATACGTTGCAGGAAAAGACACGTCAGGTATTTTTCTAAAATCCAACAAAAAGAAAATCAAAAAAGGAGTCCCGCAAGGATCAATCTTGGGCCCCCTCTTATACATACTGTACACAAATGATCTTCCAGATTTTGTCAAAACTTCCCTTATACAATTTGCCGATGACACATCTGCCATTATTAGTGACTCAGATTCCAAAAACTCTGAACAAAAACTCTTTGACTGTTTAGGCCAACTCCAACATTGGTTTACGTTAAATAATCTAACCTTAAACGTCAATAAAACGCAAGTTATAAAATTTTCACAAAGTAAAATAACCTCCGACTTAAAATTTCAAAATAATTCCACAAGTATAAATGTTGTTAATAAAATATCTTTTCTTGGTTTATGTATTGACTCTAGACTGGACTGGTCATACCATATCGAACGCCTGTCACAAAGCCTGTCACGGTACCCTTTTGCACTAAAAAACCTAAAAAAATTTGTCAATGCAAACGCGGCCAAAACTGCATATCATGCATATGTCGAATCTAGGTTACGCTATGCTGTAATTTTTTGGGGTAACGCTAGTGACTCAGAACGCCTCTTCATTATACAAAAGCGATGTATAAGAAATATATTTGGCCTGAACTACCGAGATCACTGCAAAGAAACTTTTCGTGACAACGAAATATTAACCTTTTACGGTCTATTTATCCTCGAAGCCATCATGTTCGTAAAAAATAATGTAGATCTGTTCGAAGAGAATATAAGAAATCATGCAGCCAATACGCGACATAAAAAAAACCTAAAACCCGATTGTTTCAAATATACCTATCTTCAAAAAAATGTAGCCTCCACAATTATTGCTATATATAATAAATTTAACACATCACCTGAGAGTATAATAAATCTTCCCACCCGCGAATTGAAGAAGAAATTAAGAAAAGTTCTGATTTCTAAAGCTTACTATGGAGTAAGCGAATATTTAAATGATGCTGACTTTGTAAAATGTTATATTTAAATATCATTTTTCTGTGTTTTTTCTTTTTTATTAACTATGTATATTATTTGTAATGTACGTAAATTATTATTGTGACAAGTTCTACACCTTTTTTGGGATATTCAGAACAAATAAAGATTATTATTATTATTATTATTATTATGGGGATCTTGCTTATTATAAGAGATACAGGTTTGCTTAAACTAGATGAATTATTCCCAAGTATGGAAGGAGCTACAATCAAATTTTAAAATTAAAATCACAAAAGGCTTCAGAAGTTATAGCAAATAATATAAAAGTTTTGAATTTATTTTTTCTCTCATAACTTGTTTGTTTTATTCATGAGATCAATTTTATTACTACTTTCTTAAGGTACTTTTTAATGTATATTGTTACTGTTATTTTAGATTTTTTTTTAACGACCTTCCATTTATGAGAATTTGCCCCTAATTTCATTTTTTCTTATGGACCGCGAAGTTAGCTGTGAAATAGGGATTTTTTCCCCCTCTTTTTAATGAGATATTACTTGCTATAATTGTTTTTAAACGAGTCACAAATTCAAGAATAGCGTATTTTACCAATCACTTATCAAGCTATCTATGAAAATAAAAACAAAAAACAACTAATTAAGTGCCAGATGACAGTCAACATTTGTCTGCGGTATCATTTATTAGTATTTTATAGTATTGTTGTGTACCTAATTCGATAGTCTTTGTAATAACAAATTTGTTATCAGTAGTAATATAACAAGTGCATTGAAAATTATCGATAATTTTTGGTAAATATGCCCGAATGCAAGTTGAGCTGAAAAATTTTTTTCTGCTTCAACTTGCATGAGTGAAAATTTGTCAAAAATTGTAGATTATTTGCAATGCACGAGTTATATTTTGTCAGAAAATTTCCTTCACCTAACCTATCTGTCAAATTAAAATGTTGTTTAATTTAGATAAATTACAGTATACCTACTACTTACTGCGATTGTTATTATTAATAGATCATTTATAACTAATTTTTAATTCAAGAATTATATTTTAATAAAAATTAATGAACCAAATAGTATTTAGGTACATACATAATCTGTTATGTCAAATTTTACAAGTACTGTCAGAGTGGTGTGTCAGGGGTGTGGTTTAATCTATATTAAAGTAACGTTACTGGTCGCCGACATCTGTCAAAAAATTATCAAGACCAAAATACCTTAATCCCTCTCCAAATTTATATTTTCCACCAATCAAAAACTCAGATTTCTTAGAAACGACCAATAAACGCATGAAAATCTGTTAATTACGAAAAGTAAATTATCAGTGTATGATTATGTTTATTGGCCGTTAGGAAATCTGAGTTTTTTATTGGTCGAAAACGTAAATTTGACAGGAGGATCAACTCCTGGCAGAGGAATGTAAAATTATTACCGGGTAATATTGCTCCTATTGGTAGTCTCTAAAAGATTTAAGATTAGTGATTGGTTGAAAACGCAAATTTGACAGGTGAAGGGAATTTTCATAGTATAATTATGAGCACATTTACAACTAATGAAAAATGTAACAATTTGAGATGCCACATTTTTTGCTATATAAACTGTGTAAAAACAGATAATTCTAATTCTTCATTGATTTGTTTTAGTTTAGATTTTTCTCAAAGAAACCATATTCTTTTAAATTTATTTCCAAATTTCTCTCAACATGTCAAATTTTTCGTTATTTTTAAATGTAGCCAAATGGCAACTCCCATTTGACATTTAATGAGTTTTTTTTGTAAATTTTTTCATAGATTGCTTGATAAGTGATTTTGTGACTTAGGCATTTATGAAAATAGATATAACATGTAATATCTCATTTAAAAACGAGAAGAAAAAAAGCGCAGTTAACTATTCCATAGCTAACTTCGCGGCCCTTAAGAAAATGAAGTTAGGAGCAATATCTCGATAAAGTAAATTTAAAAAAATCTAAAATAACAGTTACATTCTCCATTTAAAACCACGTCAAGAAAATACTAATAAACTTGATCTAATTATTAAGACGAAAAAGTTACGAGAAAAAAATCAACATTTTCATATTATCTTTTGCTATAACATCTGAAGTAAGAAAAATTTTGTACTCTTAAAAATGGATTGTAGCTACTCTCATACTTGAGAATAATTAATCTAGCTTAAGCAAATCTGTATCTCTCATAAGCGAGATCCCCCTATGTTGGAAAGTTATCTGGTACACCCTATAAGCTTACTTATTAACTCATGATGGCGAATTTAATTGTATCATAAAATGGCACGCTTCTATTCCTTAGCTTACCCAGTGGTTAATTAAGACTATGGGAAATGGACTTAAACTATTTTCATTATAAATGATTAGGTAAGCAATGCCAATTATTACCAACGTATTTTCAATTGGCCAAAGCATGTGGATATTTGAAAATATAAACTGTAAATTGTCAAAAATAAAAAGGTCACACTAAATTACCTATTATGTATTATCAATTATTTGTCTTTTCAATTTTTTCTCGATAATGAACTTACAGCCAGAGGCGGATTTAACGGCGGGCGCACCGGGCGCGCGCCCTGGGCCCCGACTTCTGAAGGGCCCCGCAAAACCCCAACTTTATTTATTTAAAAATACGTTTTACATCTATTTTTATTTTCCCGGTCTCTCTCTTTTTTTTTAAGGGGCCCAATATTTTCTTCTGCGCCCGGGGCCTCAAGAGACTATAATCCGCCTCTGCTTACAGCACTTTTGTAATAAACAATTCATATCTTAATAACAGTTTTCATAACTAATTTCATATCTGTATTTCATTAACTGACGAAATTAATTCTCCTACTGCAAATAAAGTCTAGTAGTTTGGCGAAAAGTTAATTATCTTTCTATTTTCGGAACTTCCTAATCTACTGCACTGTGCCAAATGTTTTTCGTTGATATTGAGCGATATGTTTGCTTAGAGTTCATTTATTTCTAGAGTTAATAAATGATTCAGTCAACAACAACACTAGTTCCCGCAATCGATATGAACGGTCAAATATTTGTATTGGTGTCAGATTAGAGCGATAGTTTATCTAAAACATACAAAACTTGAAGATAAAAGTTCGCTAACATTTTTTTATCATTACCTACCTACTTTCGAGTAGTTGTTATATATAGGGTGGTTAGTATAAACGTGTAATGCGTCCCGATTAAGTAAATGTACGAGATAAATTAAAGAAAATGTGCAACACCTCAAGAATCTAGAACAGCGATTCTCAACCACCGGTCCGGCGGACCGGCACCGGTCCGCGGAGAAATTTGACCGGTCTGCGGAGAATTTTTACCTGTCCACGTTAAATAAAATTTAAAAAAAAAATAAAATTAATTTTAATTTATAAAATTACGAAATTAAAATATTTTAAACTAATTTAAAATTTACATAATTTATGATAACACGGCACTGAAGACAAATTCCTGTAATGCATAATGTTCAGGAAAGGAGTGTGCTCCATTTCCATTCCTGACAAATGAATTTTACCAAACATACGTGAAATTAGTAACCCGATCAAATGTCTCGCAGTGGTGTGTTCGTATATCCAATGATTTTGTCTTTTTTTTTCGTGGATTATAATTTTGCAATTTAAAAAATTTGTTTTAAAAGCTTGATTTCTTCTTTAGAACCTTTTTATAATTTTTAGTTTTTCTTGTAAAACCTACCGTTTTTGAAAAATAAAATAAGTAAACATGCACAACTAAATATTCCAATATAGGTAAAACGATACATTTTGGTGGTTACCACAGTTTGTTTATGTTCATATTGGATAGAACTGACAGATGTTATTTATTTTGACGTTTACTTCTTTTATTTTTTACTCAAAAACTGTAGGTTTTACGAGAATAAAATAATAAAAAAAGTTTCTAAATAACTCAGCATTCAAAAAAGTGTTTTCTAATTGCGAAATTTTAACCCACCAAAAAGTTCTAATAAAAAAAACAACAGGGGTTGCACATTTAAGCCCCCTGTGAAGGTGGGAGATAATTGAAAATTTTACTATAGGAAACCTTTAAATAAGTATAAAACATCTACCAAATATCATCCTCATACATTTATTCAAATTTGGGAAATAAAATAAAAACAACATTTTACCGCTCCCCTTTAGGGGGGTGTAACTCCGAAGGAACTCTAAGGAAAAATTTTTAGATTACAGCACTCCCTTAGTTTCGATAAGGAATCACCTCCCATTTTTTTTGCAATACTTAAGAAACACTCTGTATAATAATTACAATAATTACCTATTCATCTTTACATTTAAATATTATTGTAAGTAGGTAAATGATAATAAAAATGTTACAATTAATTTATAAAGTAGTTCTTTAATATCAAGTAATTTTTCTTTGTTAAAAAAAACACCGGTCCGCGAAATTTTTTCACAAATTTTACCGGTCCGCGGGACAAAAAAGGTTGAGAAACGCTGATCTAGAAGAACTACCTACTATTTAACTCGGTCAAGCTTTCCACATATTGCTTAATTTATAAATTACTTAAAAAATCAAAATTAAAAATTATCGTTTGACTTATGCCAGTCGACTCATTTTGACTAACAGTAAACCCCTATAGACCTTATATTTCTTAAATATCCACGATGAAATGTGTCAGACTGGTGAAAATCATTTTTTTTTTTAAATATTACTCTACGCTTGTTTTATTTATTTTGTAAAATAATTTAATTTTAAATCCGATTGTGCAGTAAACAAGCTAACATACATAGGACAATTTCAAAGAAAATTGATTTCAACATCTTTTATTATTTTTCACAAGAGAATACTTAATCGCTGTAGATACCTAATTGACAGTTCACATTTTGTATAAATGTGTTTTATTATTTTTTGACCATTATTTTGGGAGCATTAAATTGAAAATGGATCTTCTGCCGAATTGCTTCTGCGAGTAGGGATTGTAAATTTACCGACTTTTTGAATTACCGGTAATTCGGTAAAACTGTGAATCAAAACCGGTTTACCGGTAATTTACCGGTAAATCATATTATTATATATATTTATATTATATTGTTTCTTTTTAGATTTTTTGCGGTTACTAACATTTTTAATGTAGTTTTCGGAGTTTATCCGCGTCTCCCCTATAGTGAGAGCTTGCCGAAACGTCGAACCAATTTAAATATTACCCGGATAAACTCCGAAAACCATATTAAAAATAAATATATTTATATACCTTTATTTATTATGGAACTGATTGAGATAGTTGAAACCTAAACTATCCCAATTAGTTTCATACAATATATTAGTTAACAGCCATTAACGTATCTAATATATTTTTATGTAATATTAATATAACACAATATAAAATGACAATATATAGGTAATATATAAAATAAAAATATTACAAAAAGTATAATCCAGCATTACAAAAAACACATGAAAATAAAACTATTCTGAACATAAAATATAAAATGATTTAACATAATATACCTATGTTGTCAAACTATTAACAATATTTTTTATTTTAAACTTTTCTTAAAAAATAACCACGTAGAAAATATAATTTATTTTAACTATCGTCTCCTAATTGCGACTTAATTTTTGTACAAAATAATCCAGCGACGGAAAAAGCTTTTTCGGATTCTACTACACTTGTTGGTCGAGTAGTGAGTAAACAATCATATGCCATTTGTATGCTTTCCCCTTATTTTTTCTCTTTGAAAATACGTCAATTTTTTTTCGATTACTTGATTTAGATTTTTATCATGATTAGAAAGAAATTACCGGAATTACCGGTAAAAAACTGGCAAATTACCGGTAAAATTTTAAGAGCATTTTTTGCGATTTACCGGTAAACCGGTAAACCGGTTGACCGGTATTACAATCCCTATCTGCGAGTGTGCATTCAAGGCTTTATTTTCATGCAGAGACTGTGTTGGGTTGGGTGCAAAATAATGGACACATTTAACATGTTTGAGCTGAAATTTCTTACCAGTAGTGGAATATGTAGGATGCTTATATGGGGGGAGTGGAGGGTTAATAAAGTCCCTAGCCTTACTTGTTCAACACAAAAACACAAATAAGAGCCTAGGATCCTTTTTGTTAGATTACCAGCCACTTTTTTCAGTTTTACAGCACAAAATTCACAGTCGATGGCTTTCTTTTTAGTTTTTCGGCTCTTTATTAAAATATTGGGCTCTGACCCCTGTAACCTCCCCTGCTACCGTAAATTTTTGTTGTTTTCATTGTTAGTAAAAAAAGATGAGGACTTTTTAGTTACTAGTTATATTACAACTGTTAAAATTTGATTGTTTTGTCTTGTCAAATACAAAGCTTAGCAATCTTTTTTGTCTTGTGAAAAATAATAAACAATTTTGAAATTAATTTTTCATAAAATTTATTATAAGGTTGTTTATTTTTTATAACAGAATGATTTTAAAAATGTATACCGTGTAATTAAAAAAAATACTATCGCCGATCTTACATATTTCATCATAGACAAAATAGCTGAACGTTATTTGATAAAAAAAATTGCTGCGATTTACAAAACTATAAGGTTTTATGTGGTTTTATCTTAAAATAATAAAGCTATAGGGATGCGACAGTCAAACTTAATCACCCGATATAACGTATAAAATGAAGTAAATATATGACAAATGTTTTAACGTTGTAAGACAATTTTTTTTGCAGCAATTTAAAAAATTCAATAAACAACTTTTACAGTATTTGCACCAACTTTGCTTTTTTAAACACGTCCCGGAAACGGTTATAACATCATTTAAATGAAGCCTATTTTTACTCTCTTGCTTTATGATTGGATAAGTTTAAGTAATATTGAATGAAACGCTTCATATGGTATTTCACAGTTAACCTTCATACTGGCATACATAGGGCACTCAAAATTTCTATGTCAACGCAACAGAAGCTGTAAAACCCTTTATGCGATTGAATTTAGGCTTATAAATATCGGTTAAAGTACCAGTTTTTGATATTAGATTGTTTTACATAAACAATAAATCTGCCAAATTCTGTTTTAACAGGAAAACATTTTCTTGAATTACTCAATAGGTTTGTTCCAACATGTCATTTGCACTGTTCAGTAAACGGTTTGAGTTTGCGCAGTATCAATATCGCGTTCCAACAAGGTCTCTGATAGTTTACCGGACGATCAGTAATCCGTTCCAACAACGCTAAAACTAATCCATGAACGGGTTTGCGGACGATCAGAGCAGTACATGAACTGAAAGATGAATTGTTCCCAGGATTTTTAGACGCCTGCGCTGTTCATAACTAACGTGAGCTCAGCTAGCTATCAGTGGCGGATTACCGCACAGGCGCATGAGGCGCGCGCCTCGGGCCTCGGCAAAAAGGGGCCTCAGAATCGTTGGGTTCGTCATCCTCAAAAACAAAAATTAAATGTTTATTGTCTGTTAATATGAGAATTATAAAATAATAATTATTGTAGGCAAATCGTAATATCTTCTAAAACCTATTTTCATAGTGGGTATTGTGTAATAGCCATTGATGCCAATTTAAAAAAAAAAACATGTTAAATTAAACAAAAATGATAGCCAATTTGGTTCCAAACCGCCAAAACTTGCAACCCTGCTTGCATCTGATTACAGTGCACTGCAAGCCGATGTACTGTACTGTACGGGTGGTCCAAATTCGATGGGATTACATGGGCATCTCGCTTAATAGTCAAGATAGAGAAACGGTTAATGTACCAAACATGTGCAGTTAATTTGAGACAAATTCAGAATGTTTATCAAATATATTCTATCTTTTCCGATTTTCCTTTGTTTTCACAACCTGCTTTTTGTTTCTCATCTTTAAAAAATTTTAAAAACTTTTGTAACTTGCGTATTATTGAAAATAAATACATCAACCCTAATATATTTGGAAAGGGAAATAATGAGGAATTTAAATAGGTCATAGCCAACTATAGCTTCCATTTAAAAAAAGGTGAGTTTGTGTCATACCTTTTTAACGGCGAGCGTAAAATTTTTTTTTAGTACCTACTATCAAAATCTACATAAAAATATCTAAAAATAATCTTTATAAACTTTTCCGATATTTAAAACAATAAGGGAGATATGACACATTATAAATATAACAAAAAAACAGTTTTTCATTATTAATTCAAAAACCGGAAGTGATAGAATATTTTTGAAAACTGTTCTGAGTTCTGAGTTTGTTCTAAAAAAACTGCACATTTTTAGTAATTTAACCGTTTCTCTATCTTGACTATTAAGCGAGATACCCATTGTAGTTCCATCGAATTTGGACCACCTGTACTGTATGATGCAGAATTTTACTGTGATTTTTTTTTACCTGAGATGGGATTTTTTCTTTTAAATGGAATGTGATTTTTTTTCTGGTACCTGAGAATATTTTTTTGTTTCGGTATTTGATTTTTGTGTTTATGTTTTTGTTGGTTCTAAAAATAAAAAACGTTATTATTTTTCTGCATTGTTCATTTTAGTGAACCATCTTAATAGGGGGCCTCCAGATCAGGTTGCGCCTGGGGCCCCACAAAATCAAGATCCGCCACTGCTAGCTATGCATCGGTCTTCACGCCACTGAGTGCTAGATTATTAAGGTGTTTACCCTAGCGATGCGTACATTTGTATGAACCCAATAGATGCAAATGTTATTTACAGTTAGGCCTGTCGTAAAAGCGTTCCAACACCCGCTAATTCTTGGCGATACGTGTATTAGTACATAGTTCACGCATGCGAATAAAACGGTTCATGAACTAATGAGAAATCAGTCTTAAACTGCTTCTAGGAACAAACCTAATATAAAAAACCCTGGGTTAACGCCTAAAACTATGAAAAACTCAGGGTTAATCCCGGGATTAGCTTTTATGCAATCGGGCCTTAAGGTGGTATCCATTATTTGTCATATAATTACCAATTAGAAAATCTGTGATTATTCTTAGGTCAGATGATTTCGACCAAGAGATCATATTTAGAAAACAATTTTTATTGTTTTAATATTTCTTTGATAACAGTATCGTTTGATATTTATATGTGGGTGACACGTCAGTTAAGTAGCATCACCTGCATTTTTTATTTTTGACACGCCGAGTTGACAAGCTCGCCATCACTGTAGTAGGCTGTGTTAAAAAAAATCAATCGTTTTTAAATTATTTTAAGGAAATTAGACAAAATGTAGAAAATTTCACTTAAGTAATAGTTTTCGGTGTTCTATAAATTAATTTTCTCTAATTTAACCAAATGTGTTTCTGTTTGCAAGATAAGCGTTTAAATGTATTGGCACACATTAAACGCTTATCTTGAACACATTGATTTATGTTTAGTATGTTTTTGTTTTATGTTTGTTTGTTTATTTGTTTTCGTTAATTGCCAAATTATGTTAAATTTAAGCGTGTATGCTATACGTATAGGTTTTTATTTTGTTATTTTGATTTGCAATTTAAATTCAAAATTCTTTCTCCTAAAATTTGCGTAAATTAACTGAAAAAAAGATAATCGTTGTAATCTTTATTTTAATTTGGTGTTTTGTATAAGACCTGAGACTAACTATTTTAACGTCTAAATGAAGATTGTGTAAAACCCAGTCATTAAAAATTATTCATTAATCATTAATTGTTTCTTCTCTGGGTGACAAAAATTAATTTCTTGCTTTCACGTGCTCCATTAAAATACCTACATGTGCATTTCTATTTTTGTCGGTTATGGAAGTTAAGCTGCCGACAGATATAAAGATAAACATCTAACAAAGTGACAAGTTATGATTCATTGCATATATTTTAAGTTCCTTTGTTGCTGTTTATCAAGTTGTAAATTAGAACAGTTTCTAATGGTAAACTTTATTTATCATCTGTTAAAGGTGTTGTGACAAAGCCGTTGTAAAAATAAAAAATAAAAACTGGCATTTATTTATATCTATCTGTAAAACCAAATTTTAATGTTCGCA
This sequence comes from Elmis aenea, assembly GCA_947652605.1. Taxonomy (NCBI): domain Eukaryota; kingdom Metazoa; phylum Arthropoda; class Insecta; order Coleoptera; family Elmidae; genus Elmis; species Elmis aenea. The sequence continues at coordinate 31,213,434 of OX393582.1, forward strand.
AATTTTATTAACAATAAATATCAACTAAAAACTGCGTTATAAAACTGATAAAAAATTAGACAATTACGGTATAATTCTAATGTGCAATTATTATAAACTGTTTCAACGTAAAGAACATTGGAAAAATCTAAACTAAAAATGTGCATATTGTGCCATGTTCTTGAAATTTTATTTAAAAAAAAAACTGAAAGTTCAATTTTTAATTTGAACTAAAAATTTTGTATTTCTACCATAAGAAATTTTAAATCATATAGGTACTCTTAGGTTCAACAAAAGCCGTATAGCGTTGTTAAAATTGACCCAGCCTACTTAATTTTTAAGGTATTTTATACAGGGTGTCCCAGTTATATTGAACAGCAAGGGGGTCTCGTAAACCGTAAAGATACGTCCAAACCAAGCGCGCCAAATTGCGCCGTACCGCTCGAAACAGCGCAAAACGTTTATGCTTTTACGTCCAAATAGCACCAACTGGAACGTTCGCGAATGATCGCGAACGTATTGCGCGCTGTTTGACGCAGTTCGGAGCGCTAGAGGTGGATGCACCTTTAGAGATATAGAGTTGCATAAATAAGTCAAAATGATTTATGATTCCAGAGCAGTCATTCTATAACATGCGTTGAAAGTGTAGCCCAATGGTGTCACAGCCAACTAACTACAACCGGTATTTAAAAAAAAGTTGAAGTTAAAATAACAAAAACAAATGAAGATAAGTAAAATTTATTAACAAATTTCAAATCTACGGGGAAAAAAAGTGCTCCAATAAGGACGAAAAATATTTTGAGTATGATTTCAAATACGCAAGTTCTGTTTTTTATAAATAGCGCAAAAACTATTGATTTTTTTGGATATTTTATTTCATAGTTGACCTTAAATCATAGAGATCATTTTGACTCGCTTAACCAACTCTGTATCTCTTACCGTTTACGAGATTCCCCTGCTATTCACGATAATTGGGTATTTCAGTTATTAACAAACAGAAAAATTAAAATATCATTAACTCAGATAGGTATATAAAAAGAATGTAATCGGAAAAACGAAAATTAAATATCTATAAAACCATTTCTTACATATAACCCAAAACAAAACCTGGATGTTGTGAATCATGTATTAATAACTCATTTGTTTTTCAATACGTAACATATATTTCTAGGTCAATTTTTTTTATGTACAGTTTGTTTAATGGTTTTGATATATTAAAAAACAAATGAGTTACGACTGCTAGTTTAAACAACCTCCTGGCGCCCATAAGAAATGAAAAAGTTTTCGCATCTTGAAAGCTAAGCAGACTGGGTACATTGTTTTAACGCAATAACTAACCTGCGAATTCTAAGGTTGATAAAACGAAAGTTATAGTTTAAGTCTTTTCAAAATACTGAGCACATCATGCAAATAATTAGTTATCTGTTCCACTTTTGCCGTTAGGGGTCGATGTGTTCTGATTTGCAGAACTTTTTCCATTTAATTCTGTTTTTGGCCAATTTTGCAGCTTCGTTCCATGTGGTGCTCTTGCTCGACAATACTTGTCCCACTTCTTGGTTCCAGCTGCTATGTGGTCTCCCTCTGCTATTTTTTCTATCCGAGCCTGCGTCCCATATTTCTTTTACAGAATTCCCATCCTTCATTCTGATTAGGCGTCCAAACCAGTTCAGTTCTCTTTCTTCTTTTTTTTGAATGATTGAATCAACTTCTAGCCTCTTCCTAATTTCTTCGTGCTAGATTTTATCTAATCTAGTAACCACTTCTATTTTCCGTAAAACCCTCATCTCTGCTGCTACAATTTTTGATTTTAACCTTTTTTTGAGGGTCCAAGATTCGCTTGCATATATTGGCGTAGGTATGAAAACAGAGTTATACACTCTAACTTTTGTTTCTTTATTTACTTCTCTCTTGTTTAAGAATACCTTTTTCAATGATTAGAATAAATTATTTACAGCCTTTATTCTTTCCTTTTAATTTCTTGTTCTATACTTTCTTTATTATTTATAATCGAACCCAGGTATTTCAGATTTGTGTTCATCAATGGTTATGTCGATGTTTTCCCCCTCTCTTGATATTACTATTATCTCTGTTTTGTCATTATTTATTTTAAGGCTAATTTCATCTAGATGTTCTTTCCAATGCAAATAGTTAAGATTCTTATTGAGCACATAAAAATACACTTCTTTGCTGATTTAACCGTCTTTCTATCTCTAACGATTTCTGACATCCCCATAGTTTTCATGCTGACACATGGACCCTTTATAATTAATAAATTAACACAGTTTAATATATTACGGCATAAAAACTACTAAAATTTCTCTGCAGTTGGTGGTACTAGCACATGTGTGTGTGTGTGATCGTCTATTTTAAGATTGAGTTACCATGAGCTTTGTTAGTTGTCAGGTTGTGTATACTATAGTAGTGTGTACATTTTCTTGGTAGCTGAACAAAGAAATTTTGTTATAAAGGTGCATATTTGTTTGTTAACTTTCATAGAACATTGTGTACCGTTATTAGTGCTAGCAGCTTTGGCAAAATTACTAATTAAACAGGTAATAATCTTACGTTTTTTTCTCAAATCATATTTTAAGACTTCCTGTTTTATTTTGGGTGTGATTTTATCTCTAGCATTAAAAAATCCGCTTTAATTTTCTTATTTGACTATGAAAACCTAACCACAAACTCCAGCCATATAAATAATTGTGAACACGTGTTAATTTCATGTACATAAACCACAATTTATATACTTCCTATTTATTTGGTATAAATAGCGTTTGAGTAAATACTTCGTGATTAACTTATCGTAGGCACACAGCTGTAACTAATATTGTATTTCAGCTTTAAATAAAAATATGTTCATGCATGCGGGTTACTTACATTTAATTGATTATATTTTGATTATATTATGGTAGATGAATGTAGTCTCTTTATTTTATCCGCGTTGGTACAGTGATCTCAAAAACGGGAACAGCTGAAAGGAAGAGCCAAAAGTTTCACTTTTTAGAGAGTTATTCCAAGATGGTTTCTTTTTTAATTTTGTTGTAGCTATTTAAAATCATTTAAATGCCATTTCGTCGATCCAGAATATAAGCATATACCTACCAGTTTGGCTATCACACCGCTATAACTTTGTCATTTTACGATGAAACTTCTATTAACCTTATACAGGGTGTGTAGAAATTGGCGGAAGGGCTACACGGGGCAATGTTCTTCGTAAAATTCTAAGTCGAAAATCTTATTACGAAAATGTTGTACCATGCTTCCTATGGCCTCAGGAGCCATTAAAAAAAAAATTTTGCCAACACTGCATCCATTGATTTGCGTTTAGACATTTTTTATTAGCAATTTTTACTTAGGTATTTATAATAATTGTTCGAACTGATAGCCGTTAGTGCGTAAACATAGCTGCAATCTTTTAGGTATCGTCTGCATTACTCGCTCCAGTTTTTCTGGTGTTATTTACAAAACCGCCGTATTAATCCTGTTTTTAACTTCTTCGGCATTTGGCGGAGGCGTTGCATAAACTTTTTGTTTAATAAAGCCCCAAACAAAGAAATTTAATGGATTGAGATCGGGAGATCTCGCAGGCCAGGATATGGGACCGCCACGACCAATCCATCTGTTTGGAAAGTTTTCTTCCAACCACTCTCTTACATTTCGAGCAAAATGAGCAGGAGCTCAATCATGCATGAATAGCATATTTGGTCGTATGTTCAACGGCATATCGTCAATGGCTTGTTCCAAAACATTGAGGTATTCAACAGCGTCAAGACGGTTTGGAAGTTAAATCGGTCCAATAATCCTATGGTTTATTATGCCCAGCCAAACATTAACAGAAAACCTTATTTGGTGACCACATTCACGAAATTTATGTGGGTTTCCATCAGCCCAACAGTGCGTATTGTGAATATTAAACATACCATCTCTAGTAAACATGCACTCGTCGCTCCAAATAATACGTCTCAAGAAGCCGTCATCCTCACGAATTCTGTTTAAAATAGTGTTGCAAAAATGTAATCGGGGTATGTTATCATTTTCATAAAGGGGCTGAACTTTGGAGACATGATAAGGATAAAATAGGTTTTCTTGTAGAACAAAATGAACCGACTTATTGCTGGGGACATTTAATGTTTCAGCCAACTGCCGGGTACTTGTAGAGGGATCTTCTTGAATTGCGTTTAAAATATTATCTTCCAATTGTACTGTGCACCTTTCTCTTTGTCGACCAGCGTTGATCTTTCTTGGAACAAACGAACCACTTTCACGAACACGTTGGTCCAGCCTTCGAAAAACATTTTCCGAAGGATGTCTCCGGTTTGGAAAACGCACTCGATATTCTACTTTAGCCAAAGCTGCATTTTCATTGCAGAAACCATATGCCATGTACATATCAGCGTACTGATTAAAAGTAAAATTCATAATAAATGAATGGATAAACACAATAGATAATGAAAAGTACAGAAACACAACTAATAACAATGCAGCAAACAATAACTTATACAAACTAGAAATAATAATTACGAGAGAAACGGAGATGACAGCTAATGACAATGTTGCCATATGTATTACTGTAATTAAAATCACTGATTTACATATTTTCAACACCAATTTTTGAAAGGAAAAACACAATATCTAGGAAAAAATACTATTCGAAAGCTATTTTTATTCCAAATTGCAGCTTTTTCATTTGCAAGTATTAAATAATAACGCCTATTAAACGACTAACTGTCAAAACTTTGAGGACCTCTTGCAGACACAGCAAGCATGGTACAACATTTTCGTATTAAGATTTTCGACTTAGAATTTTACGAAGAACATCGCCCCGTGTAGCCCTTCCGCCAATTTTTACACACCCTGTATATCCTTAAATCGCAGGAAATTCTTTATCAAATGACGTTTTAATGATTTTTTTACTATGAAATATATTAAACCGGCAATAGTCAACATTTTTTTAAAACACACAGTACGTTTTTTTATTTATTCTGATGGAGAATTTAATTCTAAATCCGAGCATGTAAAATAAAACTTAAGGGAAAAATAAGTTTTAAATTTTTTTTCCACAAAATCTTAGCAATCTTTGTATTTGACTAGACAAAAAACGAACGAATCTTATTAGTTGCTATGTACCTAATAACTGAAATGTACTGGAAAGAATTTTTAACAAATGTGATAACAAACAAACTGGAAACATCTTGAATAGTATATTACTCCTACATAACAAGAGTTGTAAGAAGCATATTACGCACGAGTGGAAAACTTGCGAGTGCGTAATTGCTTTACAACTTGTGTTATGTAGCTTACTTTTTCTACGATCACATATAACCTACGATTTTCACGGCTTTTTGGCTAATATACACATGTAATTCCGTTGTCAATTTTGACGTAAGCCTACTTTGACATTTCTAGACAAGTGTGCGTTTTGCTTACCGTGCGTTAAGCTGGATCCACATCAACAAAAATGTGCGTTGTGCGTTGTATTTGACACAAATTTGCTCGTGTTCGTCGAAATTTTTGTTGGTGTGGACTGTGCGCCGTATAGAAATGCACACAAATAATTTCGTGACGAACAACGCACGCTATCCATCGTGCTGTCGGTTTTTAGCCAACTTCAAAGAGATTTGCGGCGCACAGTCGTGTCAATGTGGACTTGATTCTGAGTGCATCTGTAGTTTTGTTTTATTTTACCACGTAAATACCTGTGTTTGGGTGATTGATCATGTCTCATTTTTTAAAAAAGAAATGTGCATTGTTCATAATTACATCGGATTATTTACATCGCACAAAGAAAGTGAAAACTCCACTCCATTTTATAACAACAGGCTCTCTAGCAGCAAACTGTTGCACTCTGCATAAACAAACGTGCACAAGCGGATCCGGCCGTACAACACACAAGATAACTATTTACGTGGTTAAATACTTAACCAGATTTAAATTTGCGCCGCAAATATTTTTGTTGAATTTGAAATACAAAATACAACATACATTTTTATTGATGTGGAATTGTGGATACGGCTTTAGGACTCACTAACTATGCATGCAGGCTGTACGGTAAAAGTCATTTACATTAGTGGTCGTAGAATAAATAAATTTTAGTCTTTTAACTTGTTCAAAGTGTCCACTATCGACCTCCAAGCACAGTTGTTCTCTGTATGTAACGACTTGAATACACATTCGTAAAAATAATTCGGCAGAAGGTCCATTTTTAACTTAGTGCTCACAAAATAATGATTTTTTGTCGGAACATGATTTAAAAAAAACATATTTATGCAGGTTATAAACTATCAATTACTAAAGCGTTCGTGTTTTGTGTTTTTAAATACAGAGTTACTAGGAATTACCTATAAAAAATAAAAAACAATTTTAAAACTCAATTTCAGACGAATTTTCCTGTGCATGTTTATATTTTCAATGCATGGTTGAATTTAAAGTTTATTTCTCAATCACAATAAACAAAAAAAGTATACTATGTAATTAAAAAAAAAAATAATCGCCTGTTTGATATATTTCACCCGTAATAAAAAACATTTTAAGGTCAGTTTGTGGATAATTTGCTGCGATTTACAAAAATCTAAGGCTTGTAGCGGTTTGCTCTTGAAATAACAAAGTTGTAGGGATGAGACAGTTAAACTGAATCAACCGAAATAAACAAAAGAATTTAGCTGCTTAAGATTATCTCCCAACTTTTCCTTCTTTTTTTATTTTTGAAACAACCATAAATCAGATATTTAGGATTTAAAAAAAAGCTTACTTTATTTTCTTTAACGTCTAGAATACTGTGATATATTGTAATTCAGATAAAACACAGTATTTCTCCAGTAGCCTTTATATAAAATAGAAAGACTGTATATAATCGTAGTGTCTTTTAAATTATGCCCCCAGGGGTAAACTTTTATGAAAGTACACGAATTACAGCCACAGAAGAAATTGCTTCAATTTGTGTTGTAAAACGTACAGGAAAATATATTAATGAAAGTTTGTACTATCCAATATTTAGGATCTTTGGTACGAATAAAATTAGAAAGTAGCTATTTGGAAAAATTTCATCGTGCAAAACTAATTCACTTTATAACTGAACACTGTTTTGTTTAATTAAAGGTTTCCCAACCTGTAACTTTCTATATACATGTGTTACGTTATTTTAATTCGCGTTGCGAATGTGACAGTCTTAAAAATAGTTTTTAGCATTTATTTGCAATGTTCAGGATGGTATAATTTCGAAGTATCTGTAGAATATAAATTGAGAACAAATTATTGCCCTTGCTTTGTATCTTATATGTTGAAAAAAATAACTTTGATGACACTCAACTATAGTCTGTTGTCACCAACTAGCGTTTTTTTTATTTCATGGTATAGGTACCAATAGTTTTGATATTATATACACACAGGATGTCCCAGCCAAGACAAATTATTTGATAACTTTGTTATTGGTAAAAACATTAAAATAAAAGAAGGTTTTGAATAAAAGTTGTTTGCGTCCATTTACTACATAACCTGAAAATATTTTTAACTATGCACAGTGTTTTGTTTTTGCACACCAATAAGAAACTTTTTTTTTTTTTTAGCGGAACACTGTATATTTTGTAATTTTTTGTTGTGAAATTAAATTCTCTTTCAAAAATATTCAAGATTTTTTGTACCTAAAATCACTCCGTTTTGTATGTAGTATTAATTTATAAAAATATTGATAGGAACAGGACTTTAAAAATATTAATATTTCTCAGAGTAGCAATGTTAGAAGTTGGAACAAATTCCTTTGCTACTTTAGTTGACAGTATGTAGTGTCATAGTGATTGCTGACTAGCTAAACTTTTAACGTAATTAAAAATAAATGACATTTCTTATGCCGGGTTCAATTGGCTAAGCTTTAAACACAAATAAGTTTTTTTTTTTTGAATGGAACACTTTATATACAGGGTGTTTGAAATTCGAGTTTGAGCATGAAGATCTTGCTTATTATAATAGCTAGAGCAGTGTTTCTCAAGGTGTTGTTCGCGAACCCCTGGCAGTCCCTGTGTCCTTCTGAAGGGGTCTCCCAAGCCTTCAGAAATGATCCATATGTATCATTGAATAAAAGTTTCATTACTTATCGGTGATTTTCAAGTCTACAAAAAATTACGATAAATTGCAATAAAAATAGAAAACAAAAATATTGTCTGCAATACAATTTACAGGGCTACAGAGGAGCTTTCAACTGTAAAAGTAGTCCTTAGATTCGGTCTTCATTAATAATCCGAAGACAAAATGGAAATATCTCAAACGGTATCCGAGAAAATTGGGAAAAACCGGAAAATACGATTTTTAAAAATCTCCTATAACTGTTTTGTATTATAAAATATTCCAAATATGTAAAACTATAGTCCAAGCAACTTTTTAAGCCTAATCGGATCACAAATTTTTCCTTGGTCAATTCGTTTTTGTTTTAAAAACCAACTTTTGTCGTTCACATAATTAAATAGATTGTTTTTTCTAAATTCATTGATGTATCACACATGCTATATTACTTCTATTTGATTATGTAAGTGGCAAAAATTTCGCCCAAGAAAAAATAAAATTGGTTGTCATAAAACAAAAACGAACCAACCAAGAAAAAATTTGTGATCAACATCCGATTCGGCTTAAAAAGTTGCCTCAGCAATGTTCTTACATATTTGAAAAATTCTATAATCCAATATAGACGATTTTCAAAAATCGTATTTTCCGGTTTTTCCTAATTTTTTCGGATACCCTTAGAGATATTTTCAATTACTCTTTGCCAGTGGCGTACGCAAAGGGGGATTAGGGGGTACCGCATTTCAAAATTGCGCGACTGCTTTCCCATGCATATAAAATATAATATTTGTATATTTTACTCATGCTATTTTTGGGTACATTTGACCTTGAAAATTTGAAAAAAAATATTACCCGGGAGGCTGCCGCCCCCTGGACCCCCCCGCAACTCTTACTTAAGACTCACTTTTTGTGTCTAGCCCGCATAGATCTTGTTCTAATTGCACCATTACTATGCCCCGTTTGAAATTAGTCAGTATTACTTTTGCAAATTAAAACAATATCCCTCCCTAAAATATTTTTTTGCGTACGCCACTGCTCTTTGCATTATTAAAAGGCACCGAATTTAGCAACTTTGCTAAATTTAAACCCATACCCTCTATTACAATAAGCGAGATCTCCATGCTTTATCTCAAATTTCAGACATTTACATTTTCTTATCGTTTTTTTTTTTACTTAGGTATTACAAGGCTATCGAATAATTCGTCTTGCCTGGTACACCCTGTGTATGAAAGTAGATATTTTCTAAGATTGGAAATATTTTATTTAGTAGATAATTTTAAAGAAACATTACGTAGGCCTTAATCCAAATTCTTTAAAAAACGTTAATTAAAGCAAAAATGCAAGTTCTAATTGCATACCTAATTTAGCGTAACATGCAAATAGCAAATTATGACAAGCCGATTAACGCGATATTGCAAAAACGGGTCAAGACCACAGAGGGTGTTTTTGAAAACGCCATCACTAACTAAAAACGGGTCAAGTACACGTGTTAGGTGAATAATTAAACTCGATAATGTTTTCACAAGCAATAAGACTTTTGTACGGCGATTGTTCAGATAAGTACGCCAATTTCCACAGAACTGATAATACCAAGTCCTTGAATTAGGTAACGCAATTAAACAATAAACAAATAAATAAGCGACGTTCATTTATTGTATCAAATGACGCGCAAGTTTCCGTTAATAAGCTGACAACAACACAAATGACCGTCAGCTTCGTAAACGCGCTTCCGGATAGAACAAACCGAAATATTTCCGAAACAATTACCGAGAAAGCATTTTAATTTGCCTGTTTCGGCTTATTGTCCGTTAGCTCAGCACTTTCATTTGTTTACGACGGTCTCTTGATTAAGATCACGCACAAGCTGTAGCCTACATAATTATGTACAATCAAATAATTAGTTCAATAGACATTGGATTAATTTAGACGACTAAAATTTCTAGAACTTTTGTCACATGTCTTTATTAACGTGTATTTGAGGAATTTTCCAGTGTATTCTTGGTAAATAATTAGAATAATACTGATATTGGTGCATTTTATATTACAGCTTGGTCAAGACAAAATAGATTTAATAAAGAATAAGAATTGCAGTGTAGCTTAAATCATTTAAAACTTTATTTGCAATTCTTTTCTTGTTTTTTTCCCCGAATTACGATAAACCTTAGCTTAGAATTGTCTAGACGTCGTTATATTAAAAAAAAATCAAAGAGTGTAAAATGTAGTTAACTTTTCTTGGGAAAAACGATAAGTAATTTATTTTAGTAAAAATTTAATAAACTGATATAAAGGGTGTTTCTTAAATAATGCGAAAGAAGGTGATTCGTTATCGAAAATTAAAGGGGGACTTTTATATAACATTTTTTCCTTAGACGTCTCCTTTCGGAATTACAACCCTCTAAAGGGGAGCGGTTTATTTTATTTCTCAAATTTGGATAAATGTAGGAGAATGATATTTGGTAAATGTTTTATGCTTATTGAAAGGGGGCTGAAATGTGCGACCCCTGTTGGTTTTTTTATCAGAACTTTTTGGTAGGTTGAAATTTTGCCAGTTTTTGAGTAAAAAATAAAATAAGTAAACATGCAACAGTAAATATTCTAATATAAAACGATTCATTTTGGTGGTTACCATGTTTTTGTTTATGTTCATATTGGGTGGAATTGACGGATGTAATTGATTTTGACGTTTACGCGGCGACAACGCCCGTCAATTCTACCCAATATGAACATAAAAAAAATCATGGTAACCACCAAAATGAATCGTTTACATTGGAATATTATTTAAAATGGTGCATGTTTACGTGTTTTATTGTTTTACTCAAAAACTGTAGGTTTTACGAAAAAAGTTAAAAAATTAAAAAGTTTCTAAATAAACTAAGCTTTCAAAAATCTTGCAAAATTTCAACCCACCAAAAAGTTCCGATAAAAAAAAACAACAGGGGACAGGGGTCGCACTTTTCAGTCCCCTTTGAAGGTGGGAGATGATTGAAAATGTTACTATGGAAAACCTTCTAATACATATTAAACATCTACCTAATATCATTCTCCTACATTTATCCAAATTTAAGAAATAAAATAAAAACCTACTTTTACAGCTCCCCTTTAGCGAGGTGTATCTCCAAAAGGAGACGTCTAAGGAAAAACTTTTATAGGAAAGACCCCCTTAATTTTCGATAAGGGATCACCTCCAGAATTTTTTCGCATTATTTAACAAACACCCTGTATATTGCTTGCTTTTTTTAACATTATAACCCTGAGTATTTTAATTATTCTGTTTTTTTTTACCAGGCATTGCTACATTTATTAGTAAACTTTTTTGTGATGTTAAAACTTTTTAAGTCCATTGTACTAAGTAGAAGGATTTACAAATTCTTCTTCAGAATTTGTTTGTTATTAGAACTGAACCGTTTATTAATTAAGAAAATGGTGCAAGTCCATTGTTCTTTGTTTCAAGATATTTAAGTGTTTGCATTTCAGTTAATTTCAAAATACTGATAAAGTCTACTAAGTTTGATCACGTTTCTGTGTTTATTAAGCCTTTTTTTTTAGAATTCACTAAGCCAATAAGTTTGTTTTTAGACCATAAATGTACTAAAACCATTTTTATAATTATTGGATTGTTAATATCATTAGATTATAATTATTTCAATTTCAATTGAATTATACCTGGTTTAAGTCCGGTTTGGTTCATAAATTTGTAGAGGAAGTATGGTTAAAACGGGATACGTATGTTAAATATTTAAACTCAAGTTTTGATTAAGGCCTACAATGTTTATTATTCTACAAAATAAAAAAGGAATTCTTAATTAAAAATTAAAAATACCTAAACGGAAGAAAACAATTCGTTTTATATAGAAATTTCCCATTTTACTTTGACGTGTTAGTAAAACACGCAGAGGCGGATTAAAGTCGTATATTGGGCCCCTTAAAAAAAGAGAGAGACAGGGAAAATAAAAATACATGTAAATCATATTTTAAAAGAAAAGTTGGGGTTTTGCGGGGCCCTTTAGAAGTCGGGGCACAGGGCGCGCGCCCGGTGCGCCCGCCGTTAAATCCGCCTCTGGATACACGATACACTGTACAGGTAAAGTTACTGTATAGGGAAAGTTAGAAACACATTAAATCTGCAAACATAAAAGTCACAAATGAAATTATCGTCTTCCTCATCAGCTTTCCAGGGTGGGGTAGACCGGGGATGAAAATAACACGGGCAGGTTGTAACAGTTCTTATAGTTTCTTTAATTTTTGTTATATGTCGCCCTAAGCGCTTTAGCAATGTTCATTTACATCCATCCACCTCCCTACTTACACCGAGCTTGGTGGCTGGTTGGTAAAACAACCTAACTTGTAATCGGGAGGTCCTGGGTTCGATTCCCAGGGACGACTGTCATTGTACAGGTTTCAGGTGGTTTCCTCTATGGTTAAGGCAAATGCTGTGGTAGTACTTCCACCTATCCTTGCCCATCCTTGACTATCCACATCCCTACATATTATCCTTGTACCTCTAACGACTGAAGAGGGGGTCAACCCCCCTATAGCAGTCTCCGCGCGAGCGGAAAAACACGTGACCCCCTACTTACATTGCTAGTTTTCATCTGTCATAGAGGTTAAGCTTTTGCAAGCCAGAGTCACTATTTTCCGCCTAAAAGTTAATGCGTTGTGTCACCGGTCGAGTGACTTTTAGGCGATCTCTGAAAGAGGAACAAAAAAATACCTACATTATTATGTTCTAAATTTGGGTAGCTATTATTGGTGGATGCTGGATGCATTACAATTTGACGTTGGAATCGTGGTTACTTGTGCATTTCCTCCAATTTGTTTTGTGTACACTTGGGGTCAAAAGTAACTGTGTTACAACCAACCCCAATCAATGTTTTCACTTGCAAATGTTCACTTTTAGCACATTATTGGTGGTTTTCATCGTAGATGAGAACATAGAAAACTTGTCGGATTAATTTTTCAATTTGTTGTAACTTTTTGTTTCACATTTTTTCATTTTGCTAATGTGTATTTTGGAATCAAATATTAATTTTGTTGATGAATACTAATATATTTACCCACTACTTATGAGCTGTGTATATTATTTTGCCCTTACAACTTACCCCGATCATTATTACTTTTAGCCCCAACGTTAAGGTTGGAATTAACAGCTGTCTTACTACAGATAAAAACAAATTTCTCACATGTGCTTTACGAAACATATAAAATAATAATTTCGTTTTGGTTTTTAAAAAATTTCGCTTAATTTCGTTAAACGTTTTCGTTTTCGTTCCGTTCCCAGTCCCTGCTTACAAGTTATTTTATAAGTTTTCTCATTACATGACGAATTTAATTATAAAATGAGACGGTTCTACTCCTTAGCCTACCTAATTGGACTATGGCAAATGGACTTGAATTTTACGTTTATTACAGATAATTACGCAATGTCATTTACTAACGAATTTTAATTGGTCAAAGCTGGTGGATAGTTTAAAATATAAACTGTTAATTGTCAGCAAATAAAAGGTTCATATTTAATTACAAGTAAATTATTTGTCGCCTCTATTTTTCCAAAATTGGACACCTCTTTCAGAATCAACATTTGATTTAATATGATAATATGCTACGTAATTCGCTTAATAACTGCACACATATTTCACAAACAGGAGGTCGCACTATACCGTTTAGTTTAGGAAGGGCGCATGGTTTAAAACAGGGTTGAGCAGATTTAAATCAATTGATTTAAATCACGATTTATAAAAAATCATTGATTTAACTCAAGTGATTTTTTTTTTAAATATCAATTTAAATCACAGATTATATGAGTAGATACAATATAATATTTATAATAAAACAAAATTGTATTACTATTAGTACCTAATTAAATACACGAAATGGTGAATAAACCATATCAATTTGCTCTTGTAAAGTAATATTCATTGTGGAAATGCAATAATTCAAAAAATAAATGACAAGTTTTTGACGTTAGCGAAGTGAACAGTTAGTTTATCCAATTTCCACGGCACTCTATTATTGCTTCAATAACGATCTGAAGAAAAATGTCGAATATCTCGAAAAGTATGTTTTGGGTATAGGACATACTTAACAAAATATGAAGCTCTTTTAAAGACGAATTCGATGACATAAAAAAAATACAGGGGTCCGCATTTGAAAAAATCGAGTTACGAGCTTTTGAAAATTATGCAAGTTGCCACCTATTTATAAACACTCCTGTATGTGTGATTCAAATTTTTTCATATCGAGCGAACAGAGAATTTTTTTCTGCATGTCCATACCAAATTAAAGCTCTGTACTTCAAAATAACTTCAGGAGAATTTTTTAAATAAAGACTTAAAACCTTATATAATTTAGAAAATTAATTTTTTGTTACAACGCCGTATAAATCCTGTAGTATTTTATATTGATGCAAAGCTAAAATTAAGGCGGTCAAAAATATTAAATAAAAAATTGGGTGTATTTGAAATATAAAAGTTGCTATTAGTTCCAGAAAGGAAACACCCTGTATATTTGAAAATATTTTTATTGTATTGTTTAGAAAAAACTGTATAAAATAGCGTTTGATTCAACTTCATATCTCAAGCCGTTTAGCCACAATCGACCGATCCCGCACTAATGACTCATCTTGTATATAATTAATTAAACATCACCATTTAGCACTGATTTTTTCAAAATTCTTAATCATTATATTTAATTTTTCATTTTGACAATAATTCACCAATGAATTAAATATATAGGTTATTAAATATATTAGCACAAAACAGAAATAGCATGTGAATATGTCACTAAATTCGATAATATGGTACATTTGATTTAAATTAAAAAAATCTGATTTAAATCAAATAAATCGATTTTTTAAAAAAAATCATGATTTTTATCCACCCTGGTTTAAAATCAGTCAAAATTAATGCAAAAATATTGACACATGTGATTATAAAACATTTAGTTTTCAATCAATCTGAATCAACAAAAAATGATCCAGTAACACTGATCGCCAGGACCTCGCGAAATGTCGTATTGATTCAACCTTTTATGTAACCATTAATTATTTTTCAAATGTAAAGAGCATTAAATGCTATCAATAGTACAAAAATATTTGCAGTTTGGTTAGCACTTAAAATTATAATCATTAGCAAACATTAGTATATTTTCTTAAATAACGTTTGCTTACCATGTGTTTGTCTTTGTCAAAACAAATTGTGTTAATATGTACTTTATTACAGCACACTTGTTCGGTCTAAACTTACAGTTTTTCCTGTACTGATCACTAGATTATTGTAAAGGGCTATGCTATACAGTATACAGGGTGATTTAGTGTGTGTCGTACCTCTATAACTTCGTTATTTTAAGAGGAAACCCCGTAAACCTTGTATATTTTTTGTAAGTCGTGGAAAATTCTCTATCTAATGACGTTCAAATGATTTTTGTACGATGAAATATGTCAGACTGGCGATAGTCAACTTTTTTTTTATGAAATTACATTGTATACCTTTTCTTATTGATTCTGATAGAAAATAAAATTGTAAATCCGATAGTGCATTAAATAAATATCTAACCATACATATGAAAATTTTTGAGAAAAATTTGTTTAAAAGATATTTATTATTTTTCACCAAATCGTTATATTTAACTAAACAAAATACGATCGTTGTAGTATTTGACATTTTATAACTTGTCTAATTGGGGTTTGTTATTTTTCGACGAAAACTCATTATTTTGTGAGTATAAAGTATACATTGGACTATTGGACACACCTGATCTAGAATACTGATCAAGAATGGGGAGTCGGAGTCGGTGCTTTTTGGATTAGTCGGAGTCGGGAGTCAAAAAACTATCGACTCCCGACTCTGACTTATTTTTTGCTTATGTTGAGAACAGAATTAAAACGGGAACAAACTTTTGTGTTTTTGTTCAAGAATAGAAACGAAATTGAAAATATTCAATACCGGTGTTCCTTAATATTCTCCAGTGTAGTGCATTAATGAAAGGAGTTGGAAGTTGGGAGTCGAGTCACTTATTTTTCTGCCAAATCCCCATCCATGCTACTTATATTAAAAAGTGGTGTTACTTCGCTTACAAATGTAATTCTCCCGGAGAGCCTTTTTTTACTTTGTTTTTAACATTTTGTAATTAAAATCAAGATTAAATCGGCTTTAGAGCTTAAATCTCTGTTTAACGTTTTTTAATTATCGTTTTTTAAGATTCTGTCGAATCAAATGTTTCTTGTTTTTAACACGTAATGTAATTTAGCGAACGAGACATTGTACACGATCGGTAATATTTCTTCGTTGTTATTGACTATAAATCGGTTTAAAACCTCACGTAGAGGTTGTTACGTATATAAAAACTCGTTCATTCTGCTTTACACACGTGGTAGATATTGCTTTAACTCAATTGTTCATGGCAATCTTAAGCGTCCATGATGTATGTATGTATAGAAAAAATGCAGCCACGATCAATATTAACTGATGATATTGAAATTGTGATAATACCTACTGTTGATATAGCTTATGAAATAGCTCACTTAAAGAGTTCTATTAAATATTTTTTTTATATACAGGGCGTCCCAGTAAAAACTCATAAGATTGATTAAGAGATCAAGCTTCAATGTTTATTACAAAATAATTAGAGGGTAGTAAATTGTTTATAAATATTTTTTTAAATATAACATGTTTTCAGTTATTTCCTATTCAGGGTTCTCGTTTTTCGAGGGCCACTATGGGGATCTCGTAAACGGTAAGAGTTACGACTTCGGTTAAATAGGGGCAAAGTGTATATTCAGGTGCTTAATAATTTAACGCAAACAGAACTTATCTAACTCTTTTAGTTTTTGAGATATAGGGAAAAAAGTAAAAAAGTGGATTATTGTTTTTTGCCCGTAACTTTTTCATTTGTTGTCAAGTTTAATTTTTGTAAAAACATTTTCATGGCCACTTTTTGCAAGGATTCAAATTCCCCAATTACATTTTCCGTGCGACGTTTCGTTTTTTTAAAACCATCATCAGGTCAATTTGTTCTTATGGATGCTATATCTGATTTTAACTCCAATTTGTAGAGCATTTTATTCTGAATTCGACAATGTATAACACTTGACACTTTTTCGAAACAATTATTGTTAAAAATGGCAAAAACAAATATTTTATTTAAAACAAATCCCAATCGGCATGGTAAATAATTGTCCCTTTTTGCTTGGAAACGGGTAAGTAAACCGCATGAAATTACTTAGGTATTAAAAAAATACGTATTAATAAATATGTTAGGAATGCATTAACATTATTCACTTATTAACAAATATTTTCCTCGGTTAAATATAAAATTTCTCTAAAATGTGTTTTTAATCCTTATTTGGCATACAATTATTTGTAACAAAAAATAACGAGTTATGCCTTTTATCTGCGGTAATTACTTCTAATAAGCAAAAAGCGTAAACAGATTTCTGGACGTTTTTTGTAAACTATGAACACTTATATTATTTGATTACGAAAATTTAACCGAAGAAAATATTCTAAAAATATTTGCTAATAAGTGAACAATGTTAATGCATTCATAACATATTTATTAATACCGATTTTTTAAATTAAATCCCTTTAATAGTAATTTCATACGGTTTACTCACCTGCTTCCAAGGAAAAAGGGACAAAGACAATTATTTACCATACCGATTAGGACTTGTTTTAAATAAAATATATGTTTTTATCATTTTTAACAAAAATTGTTTCAAAAAAGTGCCAACTGTTGTACATTGTCGAATTCAGAATAAAATGCTCTACAAATTGGCGTTAAAATCAGATATAGCGCCTATAAGAAAAAATTGACCTGATGATGGTTTTAAAAAAACGAAACGTCGCACGGAAAATATAATTAGGGAATTTGATTCCTTGCAAAAGGTGGCCATAATTTTTTTTTTACAAAAATTAAATTTGACGTCAAATGAAAAAGTTACGGGCAATAAACAAAAATCTACTTTTTTACTTTTTTCCCTATATCTCAAAAACTAAAAGAGCTAGATAAGTTCTGTTTGCGTCAAATTATTAAGCACCTGAATATACAACTTTGCCCCAATTTAACCGAAGTCGTAACTCTTACCGTTTTCGAGATCCCCATAGTGGCCCTCGAAAAACGAGAACCCTGTATATTGATTTTTAAAATTTTATGACACCCTGTGTTTTAACTTTTAAATATGTCTGTTTAGACCAGGAATTATCAACCTTTTTGTTACATTGACCAATTTAAAAAAAAAATTAATCGGCCTTTGCTAAAGATTTCGATGGCTTTGCTGACTATATGAATAGTTAAAAAAATATACTTATCAGTTAAACAAATTTCCACATGATAATTGTTATTCTTATTACTTAAAAATAATCTGAAATTTTCAAAAACAACAAAGGAGTATCTTACCTGTTCATTTACTCTCAATCGGTCTCTCGAGCCTAAATTAAATAAACCAAAAAACAAACGTTTGAGGTACATATTTAATTTTAAAATATTGTTTTTTGAGGACACTTTATATTTTCAAGTTTGTATTCGTAAGCCTTAAAATTTAAAGTTTTATTGCGAGAAACTTATTTATGAAAATAGCAAATATTACTCTGATTTAATTTATAATCAATTTTATAATTATAAGAATTTGTTTTTTATTACGTTTTACAACTTTGTTTTGTTTAATAATTTTCTCACCGTCTACTTTGATTGCACTTATGTTTGCTTCTTTAAAAAAAAAAAGCTTGGCATGTGAAATGTAAGAAAATTATTGTATTAGATTACCCCAAATATAGCAATATGCAAGCAATGTGTTTGTATTTATATCTGAAATTGCATGCACTTTGTAATACACACTTAAAGGCTCTATCGATAACTAATGTCAAAAATGTACAATTTTTACGTCTGGCACACGTACGCACGCACTCGACCTTTATCTTAAAACGGGTTCAGGGCACCTCAATAGGTGTACATATATCAGTGGAAATCTGGAATTCCAACATTTTCGCTATCACAATATGTGCTTTTTTATAACGTATGGCAAAAGCAAAAATGTAGGCAATAAAATAAGATTTCCAGGAATAAACCTGACAATTTTATTAAAGCACTTGTTGCATACATCACAAATGAAAGTTTTTCAAGAATCTGGTAACACCAAGGATTTTTTCAAATAAACATAAATAAGGAACACTTAAAAACTATTTATCGTGTATTAGGCAACAATTGATCAAATAACCGATTTGAGATAAGTTTTCTCAGTCGTAGCAAAAATAAAGAAAAACAAACAGTTTCAAGTGTTATTATTAAAAAAAAAAACATTTTATAAAGTGCTATCTACTCAGGTATAATAATAATATATTATAATCAATAAGTATTATTGTCTATTGTTTAATTCGTCTAACGACCGTCTAAATTTAGCTTCCAGTAGTATTTTATTGTTTTAAATTTTCCACAACTTTCTTAATCTCTCCATAACTTTAACACACGTGTAACAATTAATAATTAAGTACCCATCATATTAGCACAATAAAAATCTTAAGTGTTTATTTGCAGAGAAATTATTGAAACAAATTAGATAAATTTATTCTAATGAATATATTTGCAAAGTGACGATAAACGTTTTAGCTTATATTTGTTAGAATCAAAACATTTTTTTAGTGACGCTCATGAAGTTGGTCTAAAATTTTGTATAAATATTTTTGTTGGATTATCTTTTAATTCGACTAATCAAAAATCTATTTTTGTACAACTGATATTATAGATAAATAGAGATAGGTGTACCTTGAGGTCTTTAGTATCGCAGGATCTTCACTAACTGATAGTTGATAGTTAAATAGTGTCAGTGCCTCTTTTTATCAATCTAAAAAGTCTTTGTTTTATTCGAAACATAAATACAAACAAATTTAAAGGTAAATAAAACGATTTCGGGTTAGATTTATAAATTTATTGTGGTAAATAAAATCCATTGTTTAAATCGCCAATAAAACACGTATTTTTGTATTTTTTTAAATTAATTTTCTCACAGTATCGTATTGTTGGTATTGAAAACCGTTATAGCTACTATCATTAAAATTAAATTAAAATTATCGACTCAAATTCAAAAAATACACAAGTACGTGACAATAATCAACCGCCATAAATGGATCTTTGTTATTGTAAGAGTAGAGTCACTTAAATTAGCCAAGTTGAACAGAATTACAAAAATAAATAAAATTATAACCTGCAAACGAACTATATTTCATATTAATTTTTTTTGCCATTCTTAGGCTTTTAGGTATATAAAATGCTAAATTAAAATTAAATTATTTGATTATAATATTAACGCAATTTTAGTTTATTATGAGTTTAAGCTAAAAAATCGTAAATTTTACAATTTGATTTTGACATTGACATTATTTTCGCCACGAAAGTTAATTTTCGCCACACTAAAACTTTCATGTAGGGTAGGCAGTGAGAAATTGACAACTTTCATATAGGTACATGAGTAGAAAAAAGCTATTTTATATTTAAATGACATAAAATTTGTTGTATGTAATGGCTGTAGTCTTTGTTAAAAGGAGAGAAAAAGTAAATGTTATTAAATAATCGTTTGAGACTTTAAAAAATTGATGTGTGTATTTATTTACTACTACTAATAAAAAGATCTAAACCTTAATTCGTTGGTAGAAATATACAGGGTAGTCCAAAAGTATGGAAACGCTGCTATAACGGCGTAAATACAAGTTTTGTGAAATATATTTTATATACAAAGTGTATGGCAAATAATTATTAGCTACATTTTGACGTACTTCAATTGTTTTTTTCGGCCAACCGTGTGCAACTGACAGGCGATTGTCATATTTGTTTAAATGGCGATCTATATTTTTTTTACTTTAGTTATTAGAGATTTTTTTCTCTCTTCAACCTTATAAAGATTTCTTAGTGTTACATAAGAAAAATTTCGAAAATGTGAATTTGAAAAATGTTTGATTACAAAATCATTGTATTTGACAAAACAAAACACGATCGCTGTAGTCATTGACAGTTTATAACTTGTCTAATTGTATTTTATTATTGTTTGATAAGAAACCATTATTTTGTGAGCATCAAATTGAAACGCCTTGAATACACTTTTACAGGAGCAATACGACAGAAAGTCCATAATCAATTTGCCAAAGATTTTTTGATAAAAAATAAATAATTTTTCAACTAATTTTTATCGATTTTTTTTTATACCGGGTGTTAACCGCCAGCCGTGAACATAGGGAATTAACATTGGTTTTAACTTTTTTTCGGATTCCTGCTCCCCAATTGAATTTATATTAAAATTAATGGTAACAATAGAAAGATAAATTTATTACGCATCATTTGAGACCATTAATAAGCTTAAATGTTTAATATTTAGTTTATAATTAATATTTTAAAATTGGATTAATTTTACAAATATAAGTAGCCATGACTGTCAATCTGACATTTGTCTTCATTAATTTTTGTTATTATCTGTCAATTTTTAAATCAGCGAGTTATTTCTTTAACGATTTTGATTAAAATGAAAAAAAAAACTATAATAGAGGAAGAGTTTTAATGGTGAAAAAAGAAATAACTCGCTGATTTAAAAATTGACAGATAACAAAAATTTATGAAGACAAATGTCAGATTGACAGTCATGGCTACTTACATTTGTAAAATTAATCCAATTTTAAAATGTTAATTATAAACTAAATATTAAACAATTAAGGTTATTAATGGTCTCAAATGATGCGTAATAATTTTATCTTTCTATTGCTACCATTAATTTTAATATAAATTCAATTGGGGAGCAGGAATCCGAAAAAAAGTTAAAACCAATGTTAATCCCTATATTCACGGCTGGTGGTTAACACCCGGTATAACTAAGAAGTCTTTCTATAGCTGAAAGTAAAAAAAAAGCCCTATCAACTAAATAAAAAAATATATAGGTTGTCAAAAAATATGACGATCGCCTGTCAGTTGCCTACGCTTAGCCGAAAAAACAATTGAAGTAGGTACGTCAAAATGTAGCTAACAATTTGCCTTATTTAAAAATTGTTTTCATAAAACTTGTCTTTGCGCAGCGTTTCCATACTTCTGGATTACCCTGTATGCAAAAAGAAATTTAAAATATGGCTATGTTCAATAAAAAGAAATTACATGCTATTATGTTGGTATGCGTTTCATGGAAATACATACAAAACTACTGGTTTTTTTAAATAAAATTTTCGTAAATTGGCAATCAGATAAACGACGTTTTTAATACATGTAAAAAGTTTTCATTTTCATTTTATCACAGTTTTTTTTTCCCTTTATGTATCAAAAAGTATTAGTAACACCTGCAACAACTTTTATATAATTGATATAAGAAAAAAATACATTTTTATAAGCTACAGCCAACTGTGGTTACCATTTATACGTAAATGATGTCTTGAGCAGCATTTGTGTTTGGAAATTGTATCATTTTCCAGTTTTATGCAGTTTTCTCAGGAATTTGGCATTGCTGGTTTTACTCTTAAACGCCATTCAACTTATTATTTAACTCAGTTTTGCTCATTAACAGTTCGTCTGACTTTTATATTAGGTACCTAACAAAATTATTCATGCAAAGCGGTAGATTATTGTCACCCTGTATATTACGATTTTTTTAAAATTAATTTTTACATTGAATTTTTACAATGTTTTATTTTTAAGTTACTTCGAATATTTTATTTTTTTGTCGGTGAAAAATATAACATTTTCTGTGACCTATTTCATTAAAATTAATCACAGTCGTAAACGATTAAAAAAAAATAGAACAAAATCAGAATAAAAGTATTAAGGTATTTAAAGAAGCATGATCAAGCTCTTGGAACAAAGTGTTTGTTGTAAAAAATCATTTTACTTATTTCTTTAGGACAAAAATTATTCGATTAAATTAAAGGAAATGTCAGCAGCAAACTTTTCTACTTATTGTGCTGGTAATGGGGCTGTCTCTCATACCTTTAACGTAAATTCAATATTTTAAAATCCTTTTAAAGTAAAACCCCAATGTTTAATCTTACAAAATAAACGATACACCTTTTTCTTCTTATTTTTTGTACCGAGTACACCACTTGCGGGCAACTATGAGAACTTCGTTTAATGACTTTTGGTTAAATGATCAAATTGTTGCATACAATAAAGCTTAATTTGTGGCGATATTATAATATTATATAGTTAACTTAATGAAAACAAAAACTAAAATTCATACGATTTTTTGTTTTGTTTAACATCCACAACAAAATTTAATGCATTTGGACAACTTAACCCTTAAATGCAGAGTGTTGCTGAATGGCAACATATATTATTATATTATGTAAAAACCATAAACATTATTTTGGGATAATTCTACTTGTTAATGATTCACAACACTTCTTTTAATGCATTTGTTAAGAAACAATTTCATTAAGGGCGGTACTTTCTGGAGATTGATCATTAAAACATAACCTAATTTTTATATTTTACTATAGCTTTAAAGAATTTTTGTATTCAAATTAACGAATATTTTAATATAGAAAAAAGCTTCCAACAGATTAAACTTAATTTATCGAATAATAATACAATATTGTACCTCCGTACATAGCAGTAGTATAAAAATTACATTGCCCATTAGCGACATTTTGCATTTATTACAAATTTGGCGTTGCATAATTTTCTTGTTATTTACAAAAAAAAGTTATATAGTAACATGTAATTATAAAATAAAACTGAATTAATTACAAACTGTGAAAAATGTGGTGTGGCTCTGTTATAAGCTTATAACAAAATAATTTGCACCTTAAATAAATGTTGCCGTTTTGCAGTGTTGCTCTTTTGCAACATATTTTATTATTGTTTTGTACAAATGTTACTCTTCGGCAACATATTTTATTATTGTTTTGTACAAAGTTGCCCTTCAACAATACATTTTATTTATTTATTATTATGTTGCTCTTTGATGAAAACAGTTAAAAATTGTGAATAATTTTTATAAATTAATTTCCCACATAAACTAAAATATTATTTAAATCATTTTTTTTTTATTCAAGCATTTAAGGGTTAACATACCAGTTTTCCATGGCACACACACTAATAAAGATATAAAAGTCAACTTTTGATTTTCTTATAAATACCATATCGGATTTACATAAATAGATAACATAATAGGAATAATTCAATAAATTAACCAACACCAATAACTTTTTTTAGCAAGTTGGCCATGAACGTTACTGTTTTGTTTTTTTAATAAATACAACAAAAGTCCGTCATCTATCAACACTGACACGTTTTGTTATTTGCAGTAGATTATGGGAATTGTTGTGTCAAAAATGATTTTTGTCGAAACAGGTCAATATTTCCATTTTTTTTATAGTCGCAATAATATATCATTTGAAAGGCAAAACCAAATGCTATTTATTCGAGTAAATGTCTAATCTAATATGACGTCCATAAGAAAATCAAAAATTGACTTGTAGGTACATATTTGTAATTGAAGATCTGATGGATGAGAAATATGCCGGAGTGAAACAAAATGAATTTACTTGATACGTACGGAAAAGATATTTTTCAGTCATCAAAAATTCGGATCGATTTAAAATGGAAAAAGACAAAAAAAAATTGAAATTGAGTGGAAACGAAACAATTTTGTAGGTCCCTGTTAATCTGTGAATGTGATATAAAACTGCCCGGTTAAAAAGTTGAGACCTGTTATTTTATGTTCTTGTGGTTTGGTTCATATGTTGTCAGACCACTCACCACTCAACCAACAATCTTCCCCGGGTTATTATACCTGTCTCTCACTACCAGGTATTTTAAAATTATATCAGTCGCGAGCACGCATAGAGCGTTGAATTTCACGTGCTTCGAAACATTCGATTGCATCATTATAGTAAGCGTCGAAAACCCGGCACTGAAGTGATATTAAACCGACTTATTTTTTACAGGCACAATGCCGAACCACGTATCCAAGAAAACGAAGTCACAGGAAGCCCTAGAGGAAGAAGTAGGCACAGTGTTTGAAGATCTAGAGGCGCCCGTTGCTTCTGATGTGGTTTTTAGGAAAGTGTGGCGTATCAGAAAGTTCAAGAAAACAGTTGGCAAGCGGGACTTTTTGGACAGCCCGATATTCAGATGTTCCGTCAATGGAATGACCACATATTGGAACATATCCGTACGATTTTGGAAAGGTTTGTTGAATTTTTTTTTCTCATATAACCGAACAGACGACATTTCTGACTAACACTACTCATATTTCATAACGTAATTAAGTTTCACGAAACCGAATTCAATTGTTTTTGTAAATTTTAATCGGATCTACGAAACGTGAACCCGTTAAGTAGGGTAACGACTTCCTGTTGATATACGTATTCCTGGCTAACTATAAGCTTTTATTTTTACTTCACAAAACTTAGACCCACAAAACGTGCACAGTTAAACCAGATCAAACGCAGATTAATGGCGACCCGTTTTCATTTGTTATAGTTCGAAAATGAGTTCAAATTGATTCTTTTTTATATGTGATATACAGGCTGGTCCAAATATGACGTACTTGTGGGATATCTTAGTAACTATAATACATAGTTGGCGAATGTCTGATTTATATCTCTCGGTCTACTTTTTCGGGACCACTTAATTCATTTGTGTTATCAGATTTGTTTGACCAGTTTTAGTTTTTTCGCTACAGACTGATATTTTAATTTCACCATTCAATTTCAATTATAGCTTCTTTATTTTTAAGTCATGCCAATAATTTTATAACGGTTTTTGATACCTTTTTCTAAGTAAAATTTGATCAATCATTCCCATTTTTTGTGACCATCTCGATATTAAAAACGTAAAGCTAATTTATAATTTTTTAACATGATATTTAGTAGGCCATGTATTTATTGAATAGAACATTTTCTTTTTTTCAGAAAAATATATTTTATACCGGGTCTCCCATTTTGTAATTCGCAACCCTATAAGCACCAAAACGTTTAACTTACGATAATGAAAATTAGTAGGCTTATATTATAAACAATTTAACCTCGTTTTGGCACATCTGCGACATGCATTTATTTGTTTTTCTATTGTGCCGCCATCTTTGATGTTTTCAAATAGCACCACGGGTCATCCGGGGCATCATTTTAAAGAGAATTTCATTCTTAGTACAGCAATTCAAAAATGTTAATATATTACATAGAGAAAGTTTTGGGAAAAAACTCTAAAATGTCATTAGACGACTCTATACTATAGGTATGGTAGGCTATTTATTTGCTCCCAATCTTTTGTTTTGTCACTTTTTAGTTGGGACAACTTTGTGTCTGTCATGACAGATGTGTATACAAATGAAAAAACATGATTTTAATTTATGGAGAACATCAACAAAATAATCGCGCAGCGCGTCGATTATATCTTCAGCGTTTCCCCAACCATATTACTCCTTCGGATAAAAACATTTTACAGTTTTTATCGAAACTATCCCTATGTAGTAACACATTAACATTTTTGCATTGCTGCATTACGAATGAAATTCTCTTTAAAATGATGCCTCGCATGACCCATGAAGCTATTTGAAAAAATCAAAGATGGCGTCACAAAAAAAATTAAGATTTTTAATTATTTAAAATATAAGCGTACTAATTTTCATTAAAACTAATTTAAATGTTTCGGTGCTTATAGGGGTGCGAACACCAAACTGGGCCACCCAGTGTTGCAAAATCTAATGAACATAATGTACCTATGGTTTTGTTTTTGTGAAACAAAAATAAAACATCCGCATAAATAAAAATAATGCAATCGATTTGGTTCAAAAAGTGCTAAACGTAGGTTGGTAATATTTCTAAGTAACTAAATTTAGTAGGTATTTACAGTAAATTTTTAAACTTTTGACTTTTTTTTTGACATCCTTTCGCATAGCTAATATTGTGTTAATTATATAGACAGATAAAACATCGCGAAACCAGTTCTAAATTATCTTGGTAATCCTTGGTAATATTTTGCAAAAACAAAATTAATAAAGACGTAAATAATAAAAGGCAGAAACAACGTCCACATTTACAACTCTTTTAATAATGATGTCAATTTTCTCAAAGTATTCAAATTAAATTGTGTTTACACAACATAAATAAAATAGCCCAATATTGAGTTGTTTGGAATATCCAAAATACGTTGAATTAGATTAATTTTGTAACCTTAGAACAGTGTTAGTTAATGATACTTAACTATTGTCTTTTGTCAACAAGCAATTTTGTTTCCATGACATACTGCAACCATTAAAATTTTACCAAGTAACACTTTGGAAAATATTCGTTTTCAAAAAGCAAAGAAAATACGCGTTTCAAAAAAGTCATGGCCTCCATATAAAAATTATAAGTTTGTCCAAACTTAAAGATCGTCGCAAGTAATCTAATTAAATCAAATTCTACTTAAAAGCGATTATCGAAAATACATTACCTTTTGTGCCAGTTTTAAAAATAAAACAACTGTGGTCAACTTTTAAAACGGTTAAAAGTTGAATTTTCGTTTGTATTGGATTAACGAAAACTATGAAATCATCTACAGCAGTGGTTCTTAACCTTCAGTAGTCCCGGACCCCTAGATAGGCAAAAACATCTTCGCGGCCCCCTAGTCTGAAGCAGGGTTGGGCAAAATTTGATTTTTATTAAAAAGTCAAAAATAATTGATTTCAGTATTTAAAAAAAAAAACGAGTTTTCTATTTTTTTAATTTTTTTTTAAGAAACTTGCCTGCCTGTGTTTCCTTTTAACAACTAATTTATTCATTATTCACCCTACATTATATCTTCTATACAGTGTCTCTCAAAAAGTATCAACAAATGAAAAAGGTTTTTTATAAAAAATTTCTTAGAAACTTTTATTCTGATAAAAGAGTTGGAGGATGACCTAAAATTAATTTTAAGATGGAAAAAGCTTGATAAAAATTCATACGATACTAGATTTTACCGATTTCAGAAATATTCTAAGAGCCGTATTTGAAGAGTTCAAAAAAAACTTCATGGAGAAAGTTTGTTCAGATATCAAAAATACGACCAAAGGTGAAATTTGTCGCTAAAATTTCAAGTTTTATTTTCATAGTAATTTTAACATCAAAATGCAAAAATGAAAAAACTTTTTATTATTGGTTTCTCATTTTATTCTTGAGAAAAGTTGGTGCATGATTTAAAACTAATTTTAAGTTAAAAAAAAATTTAATGCAAATTCATATAACACTAGATTTTAGAAATATTCGAAATGAGTGAAGTGCCGTTATTTTAAAAATCTTAAAAATATTTTAAAAAGTTGTTTACAATTTTAAAATAATATTAAATAAATTATCGTTTGCCCTTGTTTGTTTTTTTAACTCTTTAAATAAAAGCACTCTTGCAAATTGTTCTAAAATCGCCAAAAGCTAGTGTTGTATGAACTTTTAACTTAAAATAAGTTTTAGACCATGCACCAACTTTTCTCAAGAATAAAGTTTTCCGATTAATTGATAATTAAAATCTTATCCATCAGTGAATGTTGCAACTACTATAAAATTCGAAAATGAAATTATAACGTCAAATTTCGTATTGTTATATTTTTGATTTCTACTAGACCATGATTTCTACCTATAAATTTTTTGTAAGTTTTAAAATAAAGGCAAATATTTTTAAAATACTTAAAAGCTACGTGTTGGGTGAATTTGAAACTAAATGATTTGACCAACTTGGCAACTTTACCTGATTGTAATACTACAATGTACAAAAATTCCAAAAACCTAATACGTTTTATAAACTTTTTGCGCTCTCCCCCAGGGGTCCGCGGCCTCCTGGTTAAGAATCCCTAATCTACAGTGTTACAAAAAAAGTAAATAATTTTGTTTTTCTTATAACTTTTTTGATGTGCTAGTGCATTTTACAAAATCGAGTCGCTTTTTTAATAGTCTTTTGAAAAAAACTTTGCTTTATTCATCACACAGTTATGAAATTTTACTAAATATGTAGTTATTTGTATAATTTTTGAGAAAGAGACAACTTGTTTTAAAATATATGATTTTTTAGTAAGCGATTAAATTTTACCAAATCGTAAATCAAGAATTGAAAATTTGAATGTCCTAAAGTATAGTCTAATATTTTGGGTGAAGTTAAAGCCCAAAATCGTGAAATTGGAGTAATAAGTAAAAAAACAGTGCAATTTTGCGCCTTTGATCCAGAAAAAGTATTTGAGTTAGTAGCGCAAAGTGCGTACCTACAGTAAAAACAACCAAAGGTGCGCGTAATGTATGGATTAAAAGTTTTCTGTTTGTAACAGGGCTCGAAACCGAAAAAAATTTTGGTTAACGGTTAACCGAAATCGAGAACTTTATTTTTATAACGGTTTTTGTTGAAAAACAGGGTTTATTCGTAAAAAAACGATTTAAATTATAAACCGGTTTAAAAAACCGGTTAAATTAACCGATTTTTAAAATTATTTAGATCAGGAATGCAAAGTATGAAGAGATATTATTTATTTATAATTTCTATAATAAATGTACAATCAAGAGTTCAGTAATGACTTTTGGTAAACTAATCTCATTCACTACAGATTTTGTATTTTTCATCGTAATTTTTATTGAAAAAAGATGTTAAAAAAACGGTTTTTTATTATTGTGGTTAAAGATTACCGTTTTTTTTTGCCTTTAAAAATAATGGTTTGGGTTTCGGTTAAAAATCACTTTTTCTGACAAAAAATAACGGTTAACCGGTTTTTTAAACCGGTTTAAAAAACCGGTTTCATGCCCTGGACTTTGTAATATCGTAAATCCGATTTAAATTATGATATAGATACGCAATAGTTTTAAAAAGATTATAACTGTAATGCTTTTGATGTGAACTGGTTAATATTACATATAAACCTTATTTAAAAAGATATTTTGCGCCTTTATATCAATATTTATTGGCGAATTTCCAGCTGTCCTTGTAGTGAACTTTTAGTTAACATTTAACAGATTACATATATACAGGTTACTAAATATAGAAAACGTAATAAAAATTGTGATTGAGTACTAATTTTTGTTACGAGGTTCATGGACAACTGACTCCTTTAATAAATACACCTTATTATGTTAACACCTGGCCCGACAGTTTACTGACACGGATAAAAATATTAAATCACAATTTTAATTTTCGCAGGTCCAAATGGCAAGAAGATAACAAATCCTTTGGTATTTTGTTTAAACTTAACTGGTTGTGACACTGAAGAAATGGGACAAGCGAGAGTTCGCTATCAGTTTGGAGTGTGGGACGCCAGTATAAGACATTGGGAGTGCTGCTCCATATCGAATGTGATTGTAAATCTCGAGAATTCCAGAGATCTTCTTTCAATCGGTTACAAAAGTTTAGCAATTCACGATCGATATCTAGATAGTGGTAAGTAGTTCTTTGTAAAATGTTACAACACAACAAGCAGAAAATAAACTCTGCTGGTCTTATATTTTTCAATGTTGTGCCTTAACGTGTTGTACATGGTGTACCAATAAATTCGGGCCACAGTGAAAATCTCACTTAATATAAAAAAATATTGGCTTAACCTAGCAAAAAGTTACATATATTAGAGCTCAATTTGTAGCGATAATCGGAAATTTAAAAAAAGTATAGGTAACTTGATAAAACAAAAATGTAGATATTTTTAATTTAATTTTATAAATTTAGTAGTTTTAAAAATAAAAACCTGAATTTTTATGCATTTTGGCAGGGGCGGATCTACATAGGCACTAATAGGGCTTAAGCCCTGGGCCCCCGTGTCAAGGGCTCACTAAAATAGAATTCTTATCACACATTTTTAATATTTTTTAATAACAATGAGTAGGTACTTATAGTATAGTAAAAAATAGTTAAGATTAATAATATAATAATCATGATAATTTATAGTATTATTTGTTTTATTTTAATCTATATAACATAATTGGTCATTATATGTGTAAGATATAATGTTTGTCATTCAACACCATTTCATAAATAATTATATTTCAACTCAGAATTTGATGTAATTAAAAATGAATTTCAAACTACAATTTCAAGATTCTTCATCTAACAAAAAATGGGGCCCCATTGGACTTCAATGAGCCCTAGGCCCCGAAAAATCTAGATCCGCCCCTGCATTTTGGTTATTTGGTATGCCCAATAAACTGGTGGTAGCACCTTATCCATATGAAGATACAGCATACAGCAGTCATTTTTAGATTTACATGTTTTCTAAATAAACAGCATTTGTTTTTTCCCTTGAATTATACAGGGTGGTGCTTTTTTCGATGGTCACCATTGCTATCTTGGAAACGGTAAGAGATACAAGGTCGGTTAAATTAGAGAAAAATTGCACATTTATGGCGATTAAGAATCTGAAAAGAAATCCTGGATATTTTGATTCGTTTTTGATTTATTACAAAAAAAAACTGAAAAATGTGATTTTAGAAAAATATTATTATCTTCCCTACCATTGACGCTATTTCATTTAAACTTGGTAACTTTATGTTTTTGGCCGTCCTGGGTTTGATGACGTCAACAGAAATTTTCTAAGCCTTCTAGATTTCAAGTTGCGATAGTCAACTTTTTTATTTCTTATGGCCGCCATATTGGATTTTTACACCATCAGACAAAAAAAATAGCTTTTCAGATTGGTAACCAACATACTTTTTTCTTTGAAAAAACTTGTTGAAATTTTAAAATTCGTGTAAATAATTCATAAAATCGAGAATGCTCTGAAAAACAATTGAAACTCTGATATAAATAAAAGCTACAGAGCATTTTATTGGTCTAATGATAACGAAATTCAGATTGTTGGAAACATATTTAGAAGATATGTTAGGCGAATTGCCATTATTAACAATTCAAAATCATCAGTAGTTTCAGCAAGAAGGAGCTGGTCCTCACAACGCCCGCATTGTAAAATGATATTAATTTAGATGTACGCTTTCAAAATTCATGACTTGGTACGTTTGGTCCTGTTCATTGGCCTCCGCGATCGCCATGTTTAACGCCTATGGATTACTTTTACATTGATGTTGTTTATGCAACCCTAACGGAAAATATTGAACTTCTTCGCCGTAAAATCAAAAATGCTTTCGACTCTATTTCGAGACAAACTATCCTAAAGGCAGTGGACGAAATGAATTTGAGGACTAACCACTAAGTACATCATACATAACGGCGCGCACTTTAAACAATTTAAATAATTATTTATCTGGTGTTTTAAATTTATTGTAATTTCCTTATTTTATTAGACCTATAAAATGTTGTGTCACTTTTATTTATATTATATTTCAA
This sequence comes from Elmis aenea, assembly GCA_947652605.1. Lineage (NCBI taxonomy): Eukaryota > Metazoa > Arthropoda > Insecta > Coleoptera > Elmidae > Elmis > Elmis aenea. The sequence continues at coordinate 31,245,684 of OX393582.1, forward strand.
TTGTTTTTCAGAACATTCGCGATTTTATAGATTATTTATACAAATTTTCAAATTTCAACAATTTTTTTGAAAGAAAAAAGGTATGTTGGTTACCAATCTGAAAAGCTAATTTTTTTGTCTGTCTATGGTGTAAAATCCAATATGGCGGCCATAAGAAATAAAAAAGTTGACTATCGCAACTTGAAATCTAGACTAGAAGGCTTAGAAAATTTCTGTTGACGTCATCAAACCCAGGACAGTCAAAAACATAAAGTTACCAAGTTTAAATGAAACAGCGTCAATGGTAGGGAGGATAATAATATTTTTCTAAAATCACATTTTTCAGTTTTTTTGTAATAAATCAAAATGTCCAGTATTTTTTTAGATTCTTAATCGCCATAAAAATGTGCAACTTTTCTCTAATTTAACCGACCTTGTATCTCTTACCGTTTCCAAGATAGCAATGGTGAGCATCGAAAAAAGCACCACCCTGTATATCACTTGCTACAAAAATTACGCACTTCCATAAAATAACGATTCCATAGTGTATTCTAAACAACTGAAATGTATTACTGTTGATGGTTGAGAGACTTTTGTTTTACCTATAATCAAATAAACAAAGCAGTCACTTTCATGGCCAACTAAACAAAACCTTATCTTTGTTGGCGTAGGTAAACGTATTAAATTGTTTACAAGTGATACATCACTGAAAAAAACACGTAAATGTTTAATAGGAAAATCAAAAATTCACTGTTATATCTTCGTAAGTAAATGTGCTGCGAATAAACTGATATCTTCAATTTATTAGGCATATTAAATCATCATCAAAATGCACAAAATTTCGGATAATAATGTTAAAAACTTAAAAGAAAATAAAATAAAATAAAAATTTGCAAAATTTAATTTTTGCTTCTATCAAGTTAACTTTGCGTTTTTCTACATGTCTGCATATCGCTACAAACTTAGCTGTAATTTATGTAGCATAGCCTATTAAACCGAATTTCTATCTCTTATATTAAAGGAGATCCGTTTAGTGGTCAAAATTAAATGTTATGCCCTGTTGTTCTTCACTGAATGAAAATTTTAGATTATCAAAATTAAATCGCAATATACAGTTGCGAATTTTAGCTTGTGTTTATGTAATGTGTATAAATATTTTTATTACAGTCCGATTTATAAACTAATTTACCAATCAACAGTTTTATAGCATAGTTAGCCATAAAAAAATTGATTTGCTTTAATATAAACATGAAATTAAAACGACACACGACGGACTTTTGAAGCTTATTTTCTGAGCTTTTAGAGAAAGCAAAATTGCTGTGATAATGTTTACTAAAATATTTGTTTAGTGGTCTACAGCCCCCCAAAAATAGGCAGACAAAACTACAACTTTTAATAAATATATAACATTTTTTTACATATAGAGATGCAATTTGACATGGCAAATGCCACCTTATTAACTAATAAAATTATTTATACTAATGTCATTTTAAAGGGGGAATAAACAGATTGCTGGATTGCAATTTTCATATTCTTAAGCCTTTATATTTTTATTCATTTCACAACCGAACATTATACTACTCTAAAACCTCTTTGAAAATGATGCTCTAGGATGTTTTTAAAGATTTAATAACGTTTATTAAAAACCTTTAGCCCTCCCCATTAACATTAACATAAATAGAATTTTTTTCTTATAATAAGCTTATAAACCACTCCAGGAACTTTGTTGGTATAATTTTGAAATACCCTGTATTCATTTAAATGTCACCTTTAAATGGAATTTAAGTTTTTCGTGATAAAAATAGCATTTAATTTCACCAATTTATGCTGTTCATTTTAAAATTATTTAAATTTATATTTAGTGCATATTTATATCCAAAAAGCGAAAATACAGTCTGCTTTTTGCAAAATATTAATTTTCCAACTCTTTGCAATAATTTAGGCTACAGGTCTTTAAGGCTACGTCTTTTAGGCCTCGGATTTAGTATACATTACCAATGGATATTTGATTTTAAATATGTATTTGTTTTAATAATGTTAAGTCTCAGATCAAACCTTTTAATTTCAGAAAAAGATGTTAAAATTATGGTAAAAATACAAATAATACAGAGTGATGAGGAAAAGCATTGTTTATCACAAGATCTTGCAAGAATATTAGCCAAGGATTCTGAAGAATTTGCTGACACAGTAATCGAATGCTCTTCAAATGCAGAAGAGGAACAACCCCCAATTAAAGCTCATAGTTTAATTATTAAAGCCAGAAGTCCCAAACTTGGTTCTAAATTAAAAGACCACAGTGATGAAAAAAATAAAGTAAGATATTACCTTAGTGTTGTGTTCTAGTACATGGTGCCAAAAAATGGTATCAAATTTTGTGCCCAGAGCTGGGACAAAAAGTTTGAAAAGCATTAAAATAATAAATAATGAACAGTTCAATGTTTAACAAAGTATTTGCCCCTGTTATATTTTAAATAATTGCTGATCATTATATAAATATGTTTTTAATTATTTTATATTAAAAAGGTATTTAAGTGTTTTTATTAATATGTATTCAAGTACCTATGTAAACTAAAATCACTAAATCTCGAGTAAAAGAATTTAAAACATAATTTAAATCAGGGCATGAAACCGGTTTTTTAAACCGGTTTTTTAAACCGGTTAACCGTTATTTTTTGTCAGAAAAAGTGATTTTTAACCGAAACCGAAACCGTTATTTTTAAAGGCAAAAAAAAACGGTAACCTTTAACCAAAATAATAAAAAACCGGTTTTTTTAACGTCTTTTTTTAAATAAAAATTACGATGAAAAATACAAAATCTGTAGTAAATGCGATTAGTTTACCAAAAGTCATTACTGAACTCTTGATTGTACATTTATTATAAAATTATAAATAAATAATATCTTTTCATACTTTGCATTCCTGATCTAAATAATTTTAAAAACCGGTTAATTTAACCGGTTTTTTCTAAACCGGTTTTTTACGAATAAAACCGGTTTTTCAACAAAAATCGTTATAAAAATAAAGTTCTCGATTTCGGTTAACCGTTAACCAAAATTTTTTTCGGTTTCGAGCCCTGATTTAAATAATGTAAAGCATTTATGCAACTATTTATTTTTAAAATTGCAAATGTTATCCAGCTCTGAAAGTGTCTGGCGCTAGTGCCCTATTTACTATTTTCATTTTCATACCACTTTCTAACCGAATTCTTTATTTGCAGAATATAAAATACAAGCTGGACCTTTCCGTATTAAGTTATGATTTAGTTAAAGAATTGTTTAGATACATTTACACTGATAAAGTTGATAATGCCGAAATGCATGTCACAAAACTACTTCCTTTATCTACGAGGTATAACCTACCAGGTCTCACCGTTCTATGCGAGCGAGCCCTTCTAGAGAGCATGACACCAAACAATGTTCCTAATATTTTACTAATTGCGGATGAGTGTGGATGCGAACCTTTGAGGAAAGCTGCTTTGCATTACTGTGAGGATTCTGAACAAATTAAAGGGAATTTTCAAATTGGAAAGACGTTAGCTTGGAGGGTCATGGAGATGGTTAACCCAGATTTGTTTATGGAGGCATGCGAAAGTATGGGTAGCTCGTCTAGTAATTTGGACAGCACGGGAACAACCGGTTCATGTAGTGATGGACTGTAAATTAGTGAATTTAACTTGTTTCTCCACCATACTCTGAGTATGGTTATAATAATTTTTCTGTATATCCACAGTATTACATAATATTTTAGTTTTATTGCGATGTTGGTACAAAACCATTAGCTTCCAAAAAAACTACACATTTATTTATTTATTTTGTATTGATTTTTAATCAAGACTAATTAGGTGTAATATCTATGTAGTATGTTAATTAATATTATTTATTTTATAATATTAAAATAATTTTATAATAGCTTAGTTTTATAATAAATACTTTCAAATTATATCGCCAATAAAAAGTACATAGATACCATTGAGTTATTATTTATGACTAGCACGTAATCCGTATATCTTAACTTTAAACCAGTGTTTCCCAAAGTGTGGTACGCGTACCCCTGGGGGTACGGGAAGAGTTTGGTGGGGGTACGCGCTGCACCGGGCTTTGGCTGCACCTGGTGCAGTATTTGTATTTTATTACGAATAAATGTTGTTTTTCGTTTATTATTTTTATTTATTTTTTAACGAGGGGTACGCAGTGTTACGAAAATTATAAAAGGGGTACACAGATGTCGAAAGTTTGGGAAACACTGCTTTAAACTATTACTTTTTATAATACCGTGAGCTGCAAGTTAGACACTGTTATGTTACCCGTGAGTAAAAATTTATGGTTCATTAGACACAACTCAGTCGGTCAAATGAACCCCAGGGTATGCGAAGTGAGATACATGACCTTGGGCCATAACTTTTTTATTTACATCCGTGCTTCTTAGCAACCCCCGCGAGATGGCGACTTGCAATTTTAGCAAAGAAAACAATCTTTCATCATAAAACATAAAGCGAACCCCAGAAGCGAACCATTTTCAAATTTAACGTATATTTAACGCTTGTATTTATTCCTACATAATAAATTGTGAAGGATTATAACGGTAATAAGTAGTATTACACTTGTTTAACATGTTGATTTAATTATCCTACACCCGTATTAGTGACCTAGCTGTGATATTAAAAGTGAAATGGAGATTATAATGAGTTCTAGGAAATTTAGAGTGGGTCCTCTAATCGGGAAATCAAGAAATCGTTTCAAATGTAACTGTTCGTTAACGAAATTGAAAAGATGGTATAAAAGGGTAAGTAATTTTATTGTTTTTGTTTATTACATTATTGTTTTTGGTGTCCAAAATATAAATTAATTGAACGTGTTCAGCTTTTGGGCCTTATTTCAAAACGTTAATTATAAATAATTTTTCCAGAATACATTCACCAGGATCCAATTGTGAAGCTGATAATTGTCAAAGCTTTTTCATTCCACAACACTTCATCACTCGAGGGGTTCAACAGTCACCCGAGCCTGAGGATTGGGTACCACATTTCGTGCTTGAAACTTTCGATGAAGCCAAACCATTAAAGTTGGCCACGATTGGCTATATTAGTGGCTTCATTGCTGAGGGCATCATTCCGAAATTTGTAGACTGCAGGGTATGTTTAGCTAACATTCAGGTGAACTTTCCGTTGCACATGCATTTGTGGATTTAAAACAATATGACGAGGAAGTTCAGCTGAATTATTGTTCAGACAAATTTATTTCATGTTTATGTTCTACATACAATTATGTACATTTTTTATTACCATAAATTTTACATAAAAAAACAAATTTCAATGATGTTAAAATCTTTTGTTGTCGATCATGTAAGTTTTCCGTTTGACATTCATCGTGAAGATTTGATTGAAGCTCTTTTTTATCAAATTTTTGCAGATTTTTAATTTTCAATTATGTTAATAAAATAAACTAAATAGGGCAGCACATATTATTTACAACAAAAGATTGCGCATAAGTGATTGTAAATTTTTAATTTTAAGTTTTTTTTTGTAATACAGTAAGCGCTTGATATTATGATAACTGGTTATTTAAACCAACCGTGTTACAGAATCAAATTTAAAACGTTGAAATCATATTGGTCGTAGAATCATACTTTACGAGTCAATTTTTGATGCATTTATGATATTGTGTATTCCTGTATTAACCTAAATTTTGCAGATTTTTAAATTAAATTTGTTCATTTGGTAAGCAAAAATTTCTTAAATGCATTCTTAATTTTTTTGTTTTTCTCATGTCTACATTATATATTTCTAATTTTTTGTTATTAGAATCACTGTTTAATATAATCATTTAATTAAGGTGATCACAATAAACGGCGTTTACTGTAATAATTTATATTATTTATATTTATGATGTGTTTTATAATTGTGCAATGTTTTTGCAATTTTTATATTATTTAATAAATGTATAATTATATTTTTTCTTTTATTTCATCGTCTTTCAATTTCAATACAGTTACTATTCAGTTTTGTTGGCATGTTTTTAATTAAAAATTTTAATTAAAAACGTCAACAAAACTGAATAGTTACTGTTTTAATACTGAATTTATTTGAAGTGAAAGCTGGGTGGACTTTCAAAAGTCCCGCTTAATTTAGTTAGTTCTTTCCACCCCCGTCAGATAGCGCAATACTGAACAAGCAGTTACTTAGGCACTTCGTATTCTATCTTCTTCTATGATGAACCCGTAGTAGTTTACTGCGTTACTATATTCATGCATTACAGAATCAGTCACAGATAGATAGATACTTAATATGTAAAGAAAAACTTGTAAAAATAACAAAAAAATATAATTTTTAGCCCTGAGGATGCCGATAAAATAACATCGGCGAAACATGTCGGATCTTTTTTAAAATTTGCAATGAATAAACCTGTTTGAAAACCAGCAACTTTTCGTTTATTTAACCTATAATCAAACAACAGGAGAAACCAACTTTATCGATAGATAGATAGATAGATAGATAGAGAGACAGAGTCAGGCTGGATTTTTATATACATTTACTAGAATGTAGGTAACCCGTCCTAGGACGGGAATATTGTATATCTTAACCCTTAAGTAGTGAGGTGCGGTCATGGTGACCGCACGATAATTTCAATCCAATACTACGGCTGATTCGTCACGTGTACATCCCCCACCGTCTATGTACCTTCAAACTACTTCACAATTAGTCCGTAGCTAGCATCCGAAAGTCGAGGGTTGTATCGTTGTCGCGAAAAAAAATTATAAAGTTTATTTGCGGTCACAGTGACCGCACCTCACCGTTAGTGTAACTTTTTGCGTGCAGGCGCTGAAACTCAAATAGCATGTCTGAGAAGGCAGGACCTTCAAAAAGAGTTCGTTTAAACGATCCAAATTTTGAAGAACTTATATCGAAATGGTTTAAGGAAACTGAAGACAATATTAGCGATGAAGACAGTAGTGAAAGTGACATCTACGAAGAAAGCGAACATGATACGTGTTCCATGCAATCAGATACAGGCGAGGAAGATACGGAAGAAACAGAAATTATTATGGAACAGGCTACCTCCAGTTTAGAAAACGAAGAAGCAGAAACACCTGGGAACGAAAAGAACTTCTATGGAAAAAATAGATTCAAATGGTCGGATAACGTGCAAAAACTGTTGTGAAAAATTGTAAAACTTTAACAGTTGTGGTTTTTATGATTTAATGTTTTTGCAATAGTTTTTTATATTTATTTTGTTAGTATGATCCCTTTAGTTTCACTTAATGCATAAAAATTTTGGTTTCGAGTTTTCTTTTTTCCTATAATTTATATATTGCTCTGACTTACGCAAAATACGTAATTATTACACTATGTTCAGTTTTTTAAATTTTATAATAAAGCTTTATACTTTGCATTGTCTTTTTTTATCAATAAACAATAAAGAATACCCAAACAAACACTTTCATTGATTTATAGGACAAAATACATTCTTTTTCAAGTTTTTGCAATAGTAAAAACTGCGCGGTCACAGTGACCGCACGTCACTACTAACGTAACTCATATTTCACCTCACTACTTAAGGGTTAAATTTAAACTATTACTTTTTATAATACCGTGAGCTGCAAGTTAGACACTGTTATGTTACCGGTAAGTAAAAATTTACGGTTCATTAGACAACTCAGTCGGTCAAATGAACCCGTTTTACTGGTAGCTATATTCATGCGTTACAGAGTCAGTCACAGATAGATAGATAGACAGAGTCAGGCTGGACTTTTATATATATACATATATTATTATTATGTTAATACCCATATGTATAAAAGATTTAAAATACCAATAGGAAACCCAAAAATTTGCACACTTGATAACAATTACTAGACACTAGTTTTTTAAACATTTTCGTTCATTTTAGAAACTCTATTTTGTACATTTTGAACCAACTGGGATGAATTACTATGGTTAGGGGTCTCTATAGTGTGAACATGAAAACTGAAGCAAATTTTTTAGTTTTCACAAAGTGCAGTTTTTCAAATTTAATGTTTATTAATTTTAAAACTTATGTTTTAGTTATATTATTCTTGCAAAAGAGTCGCTATATTTTCTAATACATCATTTAAAAGGTTTTAAATTTAACTTTTGTGAGCTTTTTTATAAACCCTTACAAATCAAACAAGGTAGTATGTGAAAATACAAAGTTGTAAAAAGTAATTAGAATTCTTGAATCACCCATTAGTGATTAAAATAATGTACAGATAGTAAATAATGGCATAAATTTAAAAAATATATAAAACATTTTGGTACTTGTCTGTTTCGTGAGAGCCAGTAGTGTCTATCGTCACTTTTTGCCAACCATTCGCTGTCATTGTATTATATCGCCTTCATTTTTATTACTTATTTAAAAAAAAACTTTAACCAACCCTTAAACTGACCCTCTTTCACTGATCAAATAAATGACGGTCAGGTTTGAGGTCGTTTAAAGTTGTTGTTTTTTTCTTCAAGAAAACGAACTATATTTGTGAACCAGTGACAATAGACACTACTGGCTCTCACGAAACAAACAAGCACGACATGTTTTATATATTTTTTAAATTTATGCCATTATTTACTCTCTGTACATTATTTTAATCACTACATGTAAATTTTTAAATTTCATGATAAATTTCTCAAGTGAGTAGCTATTTTATGAAAATAGCAAACATTAGGTACATCAAAGTAGTAGAAAAAATTATGAAACAATAGATTGTAGTCAAAAATAGTGGTTTTCTACAACTTTTAAAAATAAAAATACTGTATGAAAAATAAAAAATTATTTTAGCCAATTTTACAATTAAAAACTGCTATTTGTACTCTTGTTTATGTTTCTACTTGTAGGATAATTTAATTATAAAGTTTATTCCAAAACTTCTACTTACTTTTTGTTTTATTATTTTTCAAAGGTTTCTTTGATTTACATATTTCCCACTTCATTCATTGCAAAAAAATTATATCGTGTGAATTTCAAAGGATTTCAAATGATGTGTTTAAAAATGTGGAGTGCCTTAGGAAAAATCAAATGCAATGAAATATTACATTTTAAAATTGACTGTTTTAATAACTTTTATATTAGTAAGTGACGTTTTTCCTGGGTTACTATCTGTACATTATCTTCATCACTCTTTAACAAAGACTTTTGACTTTTTTTTAGCTTTAATTTTATTTTACACGCTACTTTAATTAATCTAATATTTGCCCCCTTTTATTAACAAGTTTCCAAAAAGAGGCAGTTAAATTATCATTTGATCGGGAATTTGAAGTGCTTTCTATGACTATAAATTTTAGAATAAAATATCTCAGAAACAACTGATTTATGTCTTGTCTTGTATCGTTATATCTAAAAATATTTTTGAAAAGGACTTACAACCACAGCTATATCTTTTAAAAGAAAGTAGTTACAGCGCTGGGGAGTTTTTACTGGAACTTTATAATCTATGGTTTTTCAGTTTTAGATGAATTTTTTTAAAGTTGATTTGAACAAAGTGAGGATCAATAATTGCTAATTAATGTCATAATCAGGGGTTTGGAGCAGTCCAATTTTTTAGTTGCTCAGCTCCAGCTCCGCTCCGGCATCAAGATGCCTGTTCCAGCTCCGCTCCCGCTCCGCTCCGCGCTCCAAATATTAATAAAATAAGTTTTTTATTTAAAAAGGTGTTTTTAAAAACAAAGCTAAAATTTTATGAGATATGTGGAAATGGACCAAAAATTACAATATTTGACCCTAAGAAACAAGTGAAGTTAAATAAATGAACAAATTATTGATCTTCAGTTAAAAAAGTTGAAAAAAGAAAAAAAAAGTTCTTTAAAATTTTTCAAAATTCAAATACAAAATAATGAGAATTAATATTCAGAAAAGTTACATTATAATAATTTTACTTCAAAAAAATCAAATTTAGTTTATTTATAATTTTATTAAATACTATACCCATGAGAATAATTCATAAAAAAAAAAAAATTGTAGTTTATAATAGTAAAGTGGAGCAGTGGAGCAATCAAAATTCTTCGCTCCAGGCTCCGCTCCCGCTCCGGGCAAAAACCCATTGCTCCACTGCTCCGCTCCAAACCCCTGGTCATAATGCACATACAGTATGTATGAAGCCTAGAGTTAATTGTTTCAGTTTAAAAGTTTGATTTTGCTGGTTTTTGTATCAGAATTGACAAATAATCATTTGAAACGAAAATAAGTGGATGCATTAGAATCGATCATTTAATGCGCGTTTTTTAAGATTTTAAGCAGTACACAAATATAATTTAATTTCTCAAAATTTTGATACTTTAGTAATATTATGCTCTTTTAAATTTTTTAAGGAAATTGTATGTCTATGAAGTCTTAACACTGTCTATTACCCAATGTAATGAAAGAAAATAAAAACACACATGGAGAATACAATTTATTCATTGCCAAAAAATAATATATAAAAGTGTATAAGTTTAAAATGGACAAGTTTTTAAAATACTCGGTTAGGTCTGTAAAAAAAATGCATCACATAAAATATAATACTGAGGTTACTTACATATAATACGAATACACAGCACATGCATAAATAGGAAGTGCCACAATGTACACGGGGACACATGAGCTTCATTACTACAGCGTTAAAAATTTATAAAAATAATTGACACATTAGTGACACTCAATTACATAAAATAAAATTTTAAAATTGGCCTACATTTATAAGAATATCAGAAAGCCTAAAATGCAATATTCAATACAAAATTACAAATTTTAAGATATATATACAGTCAAATAATATTACAATAGTAATGTCCAACACAAAAAAATTGTTACAGTCTTTTACTTACACACTGTAGGTATGTTATTAGTTTCTTTTAAACACGATATGACTTTTAATATCGAAACAGTAACAACTTTTTCGTGTCAACTTTACAATATTTTAATCTTCATATCTCAAACTGTTTTCTTGTTAAGTTACTATACTTTAAAATAAATTCATATATTTAAAATCTACATCAACATTTAAGTATAGAAAATACATGTATTTTATTGCAGACTAACAGTTCTATACCTTACATTACCTAGGTAAAAGAATAAAAGTGGCTACATTAAGAATATTAATTAGGTTTTACGACTGATTCGTTTCAGGAATACAAAAAAAAATTAAGAGATTATTATTAACATCTACAAACATACAATTATTACAATAAATAATTAATAGCTACCTTCAGTTATATAAAACTCTGTCACAAATAAATATAAAATGTTGACAACACTTGCACATGATTTGAATAAATAATCGGCTTTTAGGATGGTTAAAAAACAATTGTCGATGAATAAAATAATAGGTAAAAAATGTTCCGTTAAAAAAGTTTGAGGGTTAAAATTTTAATCTACAGAAGCCTTGCTGGCAAAAGATGTAAGTGACGATATTTCGTTGGGGCTAGGGTCTGTCGGTAATCTGCTAAACTCAACTTCCTCACCATCACCACAAATTGGGTCATTCGGCCATTGTTTATGACTTGGTGCATATAATATCAACATTGCACAAATATAAACGTTCCACATACCATAGACACCAGTAAAAAGTGCAGAAGACACCTCTAGTTCCATATTTTCATCCCATTTATTTTGGCCTTCGGCAACTTGACTCAAAATGAAAGAAATAATGGTCACAGCTGCACATATCACCGTGGCCAACATTAAGAAATTAAACCTGTATATTATTCCTTCGTAATGAAGTCTACGTGCAGTCGACATGCTCGGAAGCACCGATCGTTTAATGCTGATGTTTTTGAAAACCCTCCAAATCATGTAACACAAAAATATGAAGTAAATACTTGCGGAAATGCCGGCTAAAATGATGAAAGAAAGTGCCAAATTCGTTCCGAGCGGGGTTACCCAGATGGAGTAAAACGGATTTTTCAACTGCACGCCCCTTTCGCATAAATCGAATATTAGCAGCGATAAACAACCAATTACAATGGCACTTAAATGTTTCCAGTACAACTTCAGAGTGTTTTTCTCACCGTTATCTTGAATTAACATGTGTTCTCCAGCAAAAACTAGCCAGAACGACAATAACATAGCATAGAAAATCCCCTGACGAATGTCGCTTAATAGAAGCATGTACGGCATATCAAAATGTAATGTCAAATATTCAATGGGCATGTTTAAAAACGCTAAAGTTGCACCCAAAGATATCAACATATATTCCAACAAAGCAGGCATACGTGATAGTATATGCACACGTCTCCAAAACCAGAACATTATAGCAAGTATAATTGGAAAGAAAACAGTTTTTAGTGATAACCAAACTTTCGTAAAGCCACCGTTCATATGAATCATATGCAAGTGAATATCAGATATTCTACCAACATTCATATTTTTACCTTTCTCATCAACTGGAAGACGTAGATTCAATAAATAATAATCGTGATGTAAAGAACCTAATTCAAATAATGGTACAGTTGAACAGTTGTATGGGTACCCTTCCATTTTGCTTTCCACTCTTTCGAGATCTGCGGAACAATCCATGATTCGTTTTTCTTCGGCATGTGTGTAATATTGCCATGCATTTGGTGGATCTTCTTTGTTACGATAAGCGAGACGAGCACCAAGTGTTAGCTCAATAATGGGTTCCAGTTTCTGTCCACTCTGATGCACCATATCAATTTGCAATACACCAACTAGATTCTGTTGCCAGCGAGAAAAATCCATTCCATATAATGGCATTTGAATGGCAAATACCAAATTGTTCGCCTTTAAACCCAGCGTAGACTTTGGATCGTGCAAGTCTACATGGGTACATGTTTTTGCAGTAAACCATCGGTTTAAATCTAATGTATTTGGGTTTTCATCTTTACAAGGAGTTGCTAAAATACCTTGAGAACTGGCCGGTGGCGGTGCGACCAAACCTCCAATCAAAAAACAAGTTATCTGGCAAACTAGCAAAACAGATACGAGGACGCTTAATTTTCGACCACTTAAATTTTCCAAAATTGTCCCGGGCATGTTTACTCCTTATTAAAACTTGTATTTTACGAACATGTACACGCCATTTACAAATAAAACATAAACACACCTCACACGCATGCGTCTATTTCAGACTTGCCTCTGCCTGCGTGATTTAAAAAAATATATAGATTAATAATCTTATATATTTGTGTATTTTTATACTTTTAATCTTTATTAGTGACATGTTATTATAAAATAGTTTATTCTTTATTACAAATTTTAATAAAACATAAAGATGTATTTAAACAAGGTATTCCAAAAAGAGTATTCGTTTGTTACAGTTGGTTCCTCTGCAGGACCTAACAATTCAAGGTGGGGGCGGCAATTTAACGAGTTTCAAAATTATTGTATGAAGAATTTTTGTATTTATATCAGTTTGCCTTTTAAAACTGGGTATATTATGACAAAAAAAAATACAAACGTGTTTATTCAATACCGTTTTAAAGTTAATTTTAAGTATCTTGTGTTTTAAAAAGAGAAAATGGTTGGTTACCATTAGTGTCTACGCAACATTTTTCATTGAATGATAGTGTATATGTAATAAGTTATTTACTTCATGTTTAAAAATTGCTACAGTGATGTGTAGCAATCCAATGTTTTATTTTAAAGCGTCTATGTGGTTATGTATTTATAAATTATCTTTAAAGCAGTGGTATGCAAATCGTGACTTGCAGATAACTTTTAGACATTCGACCATTTTTTATTCATTAGTAGGAATTCATTTTTTTAATACAATTATCTCGATATTTATGTCCATTCTTAAAAAAAAAAATATTAATTATGCGAATTTGCACATGGTAGATTTTTTTTGCAAAATTGAAGTTTTCTTTGTACAGGGTGGTCCAAATTCGATGGGATTGCATGGGTATCTCGGTTAATATTTAAGATAGAGAAACGGTTAAATTACCAAAAATGTGCATTTTTTGAGACAAACTCAGAACCGTTTTCAACAATATTCTATCATTTCCGGTTTTCGAGATCAAATAAAAAGTGTTTTTTTGTCATATTAATAATGTGTCATATCTCCGTTATTGTTGTAAATATCAAAAATATTTATTAAGATTATTTTTGGATATTTTTGTTTAATTTGATTATACTTAAAAAAAAAATTTACGCTCGCCGTTAAAAAGTTATGACACAAACTTACTAAGGGTTGATGTATTTATTTTCAACAATACGCAAGTTATGAAGGTTTTTTAAAAGAAAATCATAGTAGGCTGTGAAAACAAAAAATAAACAAGGTGTTAAACCTTATAAAACTCATGTGGTACAAGTTACCAAGGTTTTTTAATTTGTTATTGAAATAAATACGAAATTTTTTGAACATAAGATAAACAACAATATCCTACATTACTGCTGATACCGACTATATCGTTGTTTTCTTATTTTCAAATATTTACAATGTTTATCTCCACAACAAATTAAAAAACCTTGGTAACTTGTACCACATGAGTTTTGTAAGGTTTTACACCTTGTTTGGTTTTTGTTTTCATAGCCTACTATGATTTTCTTAGAAAAAAAACCTAAAAAACCTTCATAACTTGGGTATTATTGAAAATAAATACATCGACCCTTGTATATTTGGAATGAGAAAAAAATTAGGAATTTAAATATGTCATAGCCAACTATCGCTTCCATTTAAAAAAAGGTAATCTTGTGTCATAACTTTTTAACAGCGAGCGTAAATATTTTTTTTTAGTATAATTAAATTAAACATAAAAATATCTAAAAATATTCTTAATAAATATTTTCGATATTTACAACAATAACGGAGATATGACACATTATTAATATGACAAAAAAACACTTTTTATTCGATAACTCAAAAACCGGAAATGATAGAATATTTTTGAAAACTGTTCTGAGTTTGTCTCAAAAAACTGCACATTTTTGGTAATTTAACCGTTTCTCTATCTTAAATATTAACCGAGATACCCATGCAATCCCATCGAATTTGGACCACCCTGTACAAAGTCAAAAGTGAATAACGAAAGTTTAGATAAGTGTACATAAGCAAGTGATGGCAAACAAAATGTAAGTTCGTATCAGCTGGGCTTAACGGTGAAGGATTTGTAAATTAAGATCAACATATTTAATGAATTTAAAGAACTTGTAGACATTTTTAAAGCAATTTTATTGGTATGTATAAAAATCAGTTAAATTAAGTTATTAACTATAGAAAAATATTGAATATTTAGTGAGTGCAAAGAACTTTCATTATTATATTGTATGCTTGAGTTGTTGAAAAATATAATATTTGTTTGTGACATCAGAAATGCTGTTTTTTTATACTTTCTGATTTGAACCTTTTATAAATCGTTTCTCTTCTGATTCTCACAAAAGTTGTTTTGTTAGTAGAATTACAGTAAATTTACAATTTGAAGTAGGCAATAATGAAAAAAATTAACGACGTCAAAATTGAGTACATTTTATCATCCCGGTGACAAACATTTATTCATTATGTAGTAAGCAATACAAAGACTATTGATTATAGCACTGTCCTTTTGAAACTAGCGTATGTAACATGCCTAAGTAAAATATGAATGGTTTTGAATAAAGCAAAAAATTAAAAGATCTGATGAATGTTGTATTTTAAAATATAAACAGTTGAAAGCATACAGGAGAAATGTCAATAAACACATTAAAAATGCACTGTCAGTGTCTTAGAAGTCCCATATTTGCAGCGAACTGTCTACATTTAGTAGCGACTTCTTCGTGCACTAAACTAAAACACATGGCCACTATGACTAGCCCAATGAATAAATAAATGCAGCATGCTAATATTTGTAACTGCGTGTTGTAGTCTGCACTTTGTGGTATTTTATCACCAATTCCGATAGTGGACAAAGCTATGAAGCAAAAGTATGCAGCATCTAGGAAGCTCCAGCCGCTTGTTGTCGAGAAAGCTGCTGCACCCAAGCAAACGTAGGCAGCAAAAAACAGTACAACTATTATAGTAGGCACTGATGGTGTTGGTTGTGGAGGAGGAGTCGGAGATCTTCTAGATGATTCAGGCGGACGCCATATTAAAGGCACCCTCGATGGTGTGTCATGTGTACAGACACTAAAACAACAAAATTCCTTTAACAGTAATTTTATTTTTGGGGTGGCACCTAATAATACTATAATTTTAAAAAGAGGACTTAAAACGTCTACATTTTTTGTCCTTAACACTAAAGCTCTATCTTCCAAAATAAAGAAGTTTCGAGGCTAGGTACTTCTTTTTGGGACACTCTATACTTATATAAAGCAATAACTCAGAACTAGTGAGAAACACGAAGTAAATTATATAATTGAGGTGAATTAAAAAATTGAAATAATTGCTAGCATAAGTGGTGTAACATTGTATGCGATTTCAAAACCGAAGCAGTTGTTTTTCATATTTTAACTTAAAAAAAAGTACCTTTGCTCGTTTTCATCAGCCTCATCGACTTCATCAACATCCGATGCTATAATTGATCCCATGACTGTTCTCGACGGTGTCCCATGGACATGTGAATGTGCAGGACAAAGCTGGGGATCTGCCAGCATTTGTTTTACATGACCTTGCACACGACCCCTTGTGTGACTGGCTCTTACTGTAGCAAGGAGAGCTCTTTTGGGCAGTTCCTGATGGTCCACATGGTATTCTATATGTTGATGATATGGTTTGTGATTTACATTATTTTGTATACAATGTGTTGGAGTTAACTGAATAGATGCAGAATCTAAAAACAGTAAAACATGTGATTAACAAGATCTTGACTTTTTAAAGTCGCGTTAAAGTCGCGACTACAGAACATGTCGCGACTTCGATTTGACAGTTCGGCCGGCATTTGACGTAAGCCTACCATACTTTTATATTTTGACAGCGCGTATTTGTCATAATAGACAAATAATATACATTTGTTTGTCATCGATATCCAAATTATCATGTTCTCAATAGATGTTCTAACGATTTTAGAGCATTATCAACAATATTCTTGTTTATGGGACAAATCTATTCACGAATATAGCGACATCAAAATAATTAATTAGTTGCCCTACAACACTCGTTGCTGCAGTTACAAGAGCGGCCATTTTTATTTTAATGTCGCGACTTTCAGTTTTGGGTAGTTCACACGGTGACATTTAAAGTCGCGACTTTAAAAGTCGCGACTTTTTAGTTCACACGGTGATATTTGATGTCGTGACTTTTGAAGTCGCGACTTTAAATGTCACCGTGTGAACTACCCATAAGTACATGTCAACATTTTCAAAAAATAACGTAAATAATTTAAAAACAATTGACTGATACCAATAGACTCAATACATTTTGCAAAAAAAAATTGATTTGGAATGATGAAAATTTACAGTGTTCTGTTTAAAGCAACAAGTTACGTATTGATTCACTAAACAAAACACTTACGAAGGTAGAAAACACAATTGTAGGTTTTGCAATAATTGATTTCAATAAAAACATTTGTTAAAACTTTTTTTGTACATTGATCAAATAACAAATCAGATATGAAGGAAACACTAGATTTGACTAGATGGACACCCTGTTTATAAGTTAGGTTTAATTTTTAAATGAACTGATTAATACTGTAAGAAATAGATTAAGTACAGTAAAGAATATTTAAAACAAACTCGATTTTATTTTTTAAAATATGCAAGTTAGACAGATTTTTTGCAGTTAACCCAGTACAAATAAAACTCACCGTCATTTGATGACCGGCAAAGGTGTTTGCCAGAAGGACTTGATGGGGCTTTGTGGTAACCAACAGATGGTGCATATTTTTTCGTATTATTGTGTCTACAGCAAAATTTTGAATAACCCCTCTTAGCTCCTCCAGCCAATAAAGTTCCAAGAGCAGATAATAAAACCAACATTAATGGAACTCCTATCATAGCGTACACCATGGCTATTGCTTTTCCAGCGGCCGTTCGAGGAGAGAGTCGTCCATATCCTAAAATAGACATATTTTTCATTATATTTTCTTTAATTCTCAAGAGGTATCGATATATGTATAAGGGTTATTTACAATTAAGACGACAAAGTAACAGAGATGATTTCACTTTTAATTTTAACCCGTAACTTCTACGGACAAATAAACAAAACATAAGTACTACCTATGGGTCGAAATGACCCGTTTATTAAGTATTTAAAAAACAGTAAAAAAAAATATTTTTTTTTTATAAACGAAGATTAATTTATTGCTCAAAATAGTCTGGGCAAATTTGTTTTGAGCCAGTTGCACAATTTGGTCTTGTGTATATTTGTATATACCATCCTTTATTGTTGCTCTTGCTTGGACAATAAAAGCTCCTCTTCCTTTTGAATGTAGGAATCCATTCATTAAATTGTGTTTCAACAGGCATTTCTTAACCTACATGACATTTGCAATCAGAATTATAAGATTTCCATAAATGTTTTGGTTGCACATTCGATCACGCATATATGGTTTACTCAATGCATGTTCTACTTGTTTTATAAAGGAATATCTCGTATATTTTTTTCTTTCTAATGGTGAAGATTCACACATCACTTTACTGTTAACACTAATAATGTTTAATATACAATGAAAAAAGCCATTGGCCAGCGCCTGGCTCTTCAAGAAGTTGAATTTAAAGCGCATTGTATGTTGAGTGCTTTTGTCTTATTGTAGTGTATGATATATTTTTTATGTATTTTAATTCATAGTATTTGGGTGGTGCATCTGGGTATTTGAATTACTAATTTTACCCGTTTGGTACATGGGATACCAAAGGTATTCCACTTTGAAATCCATATATTGACGAACGTATTTGCCATAGATGGGTCACTTTGACCCGAAATACACTTTACCAGAAAATAAGTACCTTTCACCGCGATTGTTTTGCTCCTACCGAAATCCGAAAAAAACATTGAAAAATACTGGAATAGCTAGAAGCTTAACCCCTACCATTACATTGCTATAGAATGCGCATAAAAACAAATATAAAATGGGTCACTGTGACCCATCCGTAGTTAAGACATGTCCCAAAAGCTTTTCTAAGGGGTATATTCCCCCAAACGCCAATGTTGCAAAAACTTGTTATTGTAAAAAAATTACAGTTAAATTTAAATAAGTGAAGTTTTACAGTCTCGCAGTATTTTGAAAAAGTTCCTGTTGTGTTAAATTGGAGAGAAAAGCATTTTTATTAACAAATATTTTAACATTTAACCTCTCTACTGATTTGACCACCTAATTTAATTGCAGAATATATTAAAACGTACCTACACGAAAATGGGACTCAAATAAACACATCGGGACAAAAGATGTTTTTCTAGGTTTATGTACTCACCTATTGTAGTAAGAAGAGTTAGTGTGTACAACAAGGCACCTCCAAATGTCCAGTGTGGCGTAGTCGGGTTGGAAATGCTTCCATCTGTGCGGGCCGATTCCATAACTGCTCTTTCAAATCTGCGTAATTGCTCTGTTACTAGTCTGGTCCAGTTTTTTTCGTATAAAACATTAAGGCGTTCTGCAAATAAAAAAAAATTAATGTAGCAGGTAAATTAAAAAGGGTGAATACATTTACAATGTTACTTTTTGAGTCGCATAGATAAAGCAATAAGTGAAAAAATTCACTTAGTAAAACCTGATGTGGCTGAAAGAAAAGCTGAAGAAATGTTTTTGTGCATTTAAATTATTTTTTTTTAATAACAAAGGTAAACAAATTGAAGTCGGATATTCTTTTTTCCATGGCAACGTTGATTTTTATCTTAAATTTCGCATTTTTTTAGTTATTTTGCTTATTTTTGTAAATCTATATATATAAAAGAGCTTGTTTGTTTGTTTGTTTGTGTGTTTGTTTGTTTGTTCGCTAAAGAATCCTAGGTCCGTTGACCGATCGGGACCAAATTTTGCACAGTTACTATTTAGGACCTTGCAGATCTAACGCCAAACTTTAAGTACAAGCACATATTACCAATTAAAAAAAAAAAAAATTACTTGGACGGGATTCGATCTTACGTCGGCAAATACCTGGTCATAACACGATACGGCGCGGTGTATTTCACAAGTAAAGATTGTTTTGTATACAATTAGTAATAAATGTACATGAAGTATTATTTTTTTTAGTACATTTTTAATTGAAACAAGACGAAAGAAAATAAATTTGAGTTATTATTAAATTTTTAAGCAATAAATAGTTATTTTTTAAGGAATTATAAGAAAATGAAAAGATGATTGATCAGAGTATGTCATTTGTGTATGATTTGGAATTATTGGGCTTATTCAAGTTAAAACAGTAATTAAAAATGTAATCGCCCGTGCAACGCCGGGTAAACCATCTTGTAAACATATAAAATATTATATCATTGTAAAGAAAAAAAAATTATATTTACATCTAAGTCACCACCTACTAAGACTGCCATTTAAAACAAAGTAGTTTTATTAAATATCCCGCACGGTAATTTAAAAACAAAAACTTGACAATCATCATTTTATAGCAAAAAAATCTATCAAACTTTTTTTTGTTAGCATTTTTGTGTATTAGCAATGATAACCGAGATATTTGAATTTGAAAAGTTTTATCGATTTTGTTTTTTTCGTTATATCACGCAAGCCATGAATTTTTTTAACACAATAACATCTTCCTTAAAATACAATAACAAATAGCTAACTTTTATCCCATTTAACCAACCTTGTAATTTCATTATTTACGGAAATAGCACATGGAAAAGTGGAACAGGGTGTTTCGTAAAAAATGCGAATAAATTCGGGAGGTGATTCTTTATCGAAAACCAATTCGAAGTTACACCCCCACACCCTAAAGGGGAGCGGTAAAATTAGGTTTTTATTTTATTTCTCAAATTCGGATGTATGTAGGGGAATGATATTTGGTAGATGTTTAAATACTTATTAACAGGTTTACCATAGTAATATTTTCAATCATCTCTCACCTACACAGGCGGCTGAAAGGTGCGACCCCTGTTGTTTTTTTTTTTAATCAGAAATTTTTGGTGGGTTGAAATTTTGCAATTTAATAATTTTTTTTGAAAACTTAATTTATTTAGAAACTTTTTTTATTCTTTAACTTCTCTCGTAAAACCTACAGTTTTTAAGTAAAAAATAATGTAAGTAAACATGTGCCATTAAATTTAATATTCCAATATAAAACGATTCATTTTGGTAGTACCATGGTTTGTTTATGTCCGTATTGGGTAGAATATCATATATTTGGATTGAGAAAAAAATAAAGAATTTAAATAGGTTATAGCCAACTGTAGCATTCATTTAAAAAAAGCTAAGTTTGTGTAAGCGAGCGTAATTTTTTTTTTAGTGTAATCTAATTTTACATAAAAAACATCTAAAAATAATCTTATACATTATTTCGATATTTACAACAATAACGAAAATATGACACATTATGAATATAACAAAAAAACACTTTTTTTTAATAAGTCAAAAACCGGAAATGATAAAATATTTTTGATTTTGAGTTGGTCTCAAAAAACTGCACATGTTTTGTAATTTAGCCGTTTCTCTATCTTGAATATTAAGCGAGATACCCATGTAATTCCATCGAATTTGGACCACCCTGACTGCAGCATACTCCCCATTCACCGGACCTCGCCCTATTGAATTATGATCTCTTTCGGTCACTCAAATATTATGAGAGGGATCAAGGAAAGAAACGCCTAGAGGCTAGAGGTATTCTTTTAATGACAGTAAGAAAACTTCTAGACACGCAGTATTCACCCTGCTTGTCATCGAAAATGACGACCTATATGTTTTAGATTAATATCGTTAAGTACTCTTTATTTTATAAATCTGATAAAAACATATGATTTCAATACTATTTTAGTTTTAAGCACAACAAAAATTATAAATATGTTATTTTAAACAGTATTATATTGTTTAAACAATCGTAAACAATATAAGCACATATATTAACAACCATTTGATGGTTTTCATTGATACGTTAATGTGTTTTGGTACAATGAGTTTGTTTTTTATATTTAGCTACTCACTACTTTATCTTGTCAAGTTCATCAGCAATGCTCTAGTGGGAAAATAATTGCTAAATAAATATTTCCAACTAAAAGGAAACCAGTTAGTTATTCGCTAAAATGGTTGCAAAAATGCCGTATTTTGAAAAAAAATTACTTCTAGTTTATTGTGCTTTTTTATTAATGGAAAAATCGGCAATCGCTGATATCTTTGGTGCATCAATGGTAAACTAATCAATTAATATTGTACAATTTATTCAATAAACAAACATATTATGTTAATCAAACAAATATTTTGACATTATTGGTCAACTCTAGTTTATGACGAATTAATCGAGTTGTTTCCTTATGAAGCATTGTACGACGTTTTTGTTTTAAATGCGTCCAAATACTTCTGAAGTTTGTTTCTAATGTTGTGAAATACATCTTTGTTTTTGTTTCAAGGATAGAACTCTTAAAATCGACAAATTTTGGGGAATGTGTCCCGACTTGAAAAATTTGCCAATTGTTTATAAAGAAGTGAAAATAACTCCAACCGAAGAAGGGCAACTGATTTTGAGTATGGCTATCGTAGTTAAGGAAGATGTAGACAAACCTCTTTCGGTAAGAAAGTTTAAAAACATGAACGTTATACAGGGATGCGCAAAAGTATGGAAACAAACAAATATCTAGAACACTATTAAAAATATTTCAATGAAATTTGGTATTTGACCGTTATCGTATATTCCGGATTCGATAAAAATATTGAGGTTGCGATACGACTTCCGGTTCAACCGGAAACGGACTCAAACTTTGAAATTTTAAATGGAACACCCTGTATATTTTTATATTTTTGGATTCCTCTTTAAATTTACTTCAAAAAATGTTTGAGGTTGTATGGGGCTTAAGTCGACCGTTTTCGTTAAAATCACATTTTTATGAAAATTTTTAGCTATACAGCATTGTTAAAAATTTTCAACATTTAAGAACTTTGAAATTGCAAGTAATTTTTTTTTAAAGTTTATGTTGACAATAAGCTTACTAACACTTTGCACAACGTATATTTAAAAAATATTATACAGGGCGTTTTTTACGCTTGTTCAAACTTGTACAACTTTAAACATCGATAACTCATTTTTCTTAAATACAACACCCTGTATATTTTTACACATTCTTATAGAAAATTGATTTCTCTTTCGAAAACATAAAGGCTGTTTTTCACCTAAAATTGATATTTTCCGAGATATCGCGATTTTATTGTTAATTATTAGGGCGACGTAATATTTTCAAGTAGGCTATGAAGGAAGACAGTGTTAATTTAAATAATTGAAAGAAAAAAAAACAAGAAAGTTATAAATTTATCTTTTTCGTACAAATTTTTGACGTTTTTGTTAACAAATTTTACCATTATTAGGTACTTTTGAATTAAGATTTTTTTAAATTATTTATGCATTTTTCTGTTGGACCAGTGTGATGACAAATACTAAATCCTATAAACTATTTTTTGCGTGTTTGCAATACGACTTTTGGTTTAACCGACCCAACCCTAACCTTTTTTTAAATTTAAACATAAGGCAGGTTAGTTATTATTTTTTTTAATCAGCGTTTTTTTTTCGCGTACCTAATACTTTATCTATTGGTTTTATTATGACTTTGTAAACGATCAAACTCAATTGTATGAACAATATTTTGGCCCTGATAAGGACCGATTAATTTTTGCCAAGTCGTGTGATACGAAGCGCTCAAGGTTTCTTCTCGGTCTTCTTGGGCAAGAGGACGCAGAACAGAAAATATTGCGAATTTATAAAAATTAACACAATAGGGAATACAAAAATTTAATGGATACGATGCTCGAAATGACCATTTACTTCTTGGCAGTAGGCTAACCTATGCCGAAATTCCGTAAGAATGTTTAAAACCACATCTGGCGAGATTCTTCCAAGTTCTTTTGTTATTCGGTTTCTCAGTTCGCCTAAATCACCAAGTGGGTGTGCATAAACATTAGATTTTAAATGTCCCCAAAAAAAGAAAGCTAATGGAGTTAAATTCGTTAACAAAAATGTCAAAAATTTGTTCGGTAAAGATAAATTTATAAGTTTCTTCTTTTTTTTTCTTTCAATTGTTTAAATTAACACTGTCTTCCTTCATAGCCTACTTAAAAATATTACGTTGCCCTAATAATTAACAATAAAATCGCGATATCTCGGAAAATATCAATTTTAGGTGAAAAACAGCCTTTATGTTTTCGAAGGAGAATTAAATTTTCTATGAGAACGTGTAAAAATATACAGGGTGTTGTATTTAAGAAAAATGAGTTATCGATGTTTAAATTTGTACAAGTTTAAACAAGCGTAAAAAACGCCCTGTATAATATTTTTTAAATATACGTTGTGCAAAGTGTTAGTAAGCTTATTGTTAACATAAACTTAAAAAAAAAAATTACTTGCAATTTCAAAGTTCTTAAATGTTGAAAATTTTTAACAATGCTGTATAGCTCAAAATTTTCATAAAAATGTGATTTTAACGAAAACGGTCGACTTAAGCCCCATACAACCTCAAACATTTTTTGAAGTAAATTTAAAGAGGAATCCAAAAATATAAAAATATACAGGGTGTTCCATTTAAAATTTCAAAGTTTCAGTCCGTTTCCGGTTGAACCGGAAGTCGTATCACAACCTCAATATTTTTATCGAATCCGGAATATACGATAACGGTCAAATACCAAATTTCATTGAAATATTTTTAATAGTGTTCTAGATATTTGTTTGTTTCCATACTTTTGCGCATCCCTGTGTTATAAGTAAATAATAACAATAGTTACGTCTTCTTCGGTACAATTTTTTTTCTCATTGTGGAGTATTAAATATTTTCAACGCAGGGAAATTTGCGGTTTTTTGTGACTGAAATCTGATATCACGTACTTTTAATTAGTTTTCGTAAACCTGTTTTAAATTTTAAAGAAATGAAATGACGATGACAGAAAGGGTTTTGTTGATTTGACATATTTTTTGTTATATTGTTGTAATTATAACTTCTTTTCGGTCAATAAGTATTAAAAACAGTTATTGGACAATTTAATTTTAAAAGCTGTCTGTATTTTCATTTAAACAGGGTTAACACGCGCAGTCAATATGGGCCTATTGGTCTATTCCTATTGTACAAAGCAACATCTAGTTTTGATTTATTGTTTTTTTTTTTTGTAAAACTTGATTGATTGTATGTTTAAAGTAATTTCCTGTCTTTACCACAAAAAAATTGTAATAATTTTAAATATTTCCTCATGAAAAACAAATTATTTTACTTGAAAAAATCTACCACTCTTTAAACTGTAAAATCATCTAGAATGCAGTTGAGAAACATTATGATCGCGTAACGGTTTCACATGATTAGCAAAAAAAAATGATGTGCAAACTTTTTTCCATAAAACTTTAATTTAGGCCGTTATAGCAGTATATCCAGACTTTTGACCTACCCTGCATATTTTAAGTCCACGAATATAAGCTGACTTTCAGCTTTTTTTTATGAATGGAGCGAAAATCGACGCGTCGTCCCTAAATAATCTTTTTTTATAGATGGAACTGACGATAAATCGTTGTCACAATGTTCGTCGAGATGAATGCGAGGCACTACATACCATGAAACATCGCCAGTATTGCAAATTTATCAATGGAGGCCCTGATACGACATTCAATCAGTTTTATCGCTCTATAAGACCAAAATGGAAATGTCCCTTAAAAAAAGTAAGTAATAACTTAAATACAAATAACTAACAGTGAATGCTGAATTTGGTATGTACAACGTAAAGTCAGTCACTAAAAAAAAAACGAAACAAATGAAATTTAAACGTGAAAAAGTTTTTACTGATTTTTGTGCGGGTAAATTCCGTGTGTCTTACATTTCACCAAAGTCCAACCGGTTGATGGATGACGTCATTCACAGGTGAATTTGTGATTGCTCAGGAACAGCGGTTGAATGTAAGACGCAAGCGGTGGAACCGTGATTGTTTCTAACCTAACTTGAGCTGTTGTCGTGTAAAACAGTACGGTAAACAATAATGGATGACTGCCCCTTCCACAATCCACCAGAAAAACACCGGCTTCAAGTTCGGTGGATTAAATGGCTGCCGATGGCACCAAAAACTCCCCACCGCTGTAATATTTTGACAGTTTTGATGGCACCGGTGGCACCGCCGGTGGAATGTTAGACACAGATTCTTAAACGAAATTATTTCTCTAATATGCACCCACAGGGTCGTCGAGAGGGGCGGCGGCGATAGGGTAAAGTTCCCCAAACCCGGGGATTCACAGTGGCCCGAACTTCGACCCACAATTCGTATTTTAGTAAATACATTTTCAAATAATTTATTTACTTGGGGCCCATGTAAGCATTTCCCCCCGGACCTGGCGATGTCTCTGGTCGCCCCTGTCGGATGCACAGCTGGCATTTAACTTAGGGTTGCCATGTTTGAACATGTTAAACCAGGACAGTAATGTCAAAAATCTAGGACACGTGACGTAAAGATCAAGCTTGCTTTATTTGTATAATTATAGACAAAACTGGATTACACAAATTAATACTATTAATTTAATATGGTTGTAAACGGTCCTAAGGTTTGCGGTGCCGTGTGCGAAAACAAATGCGGGGCCGGATATTTTGATAATGATAAAGGGCCAAGTTAAAGTAGAATGTTACTAAAAAAAACTAAAAAAAAACTGAAAAAAACTAAAAAAAAACAGGCTGAATAAAAAAAAAAACAGGCTGAATAAAAAAAAAAACTCGTGCGTGTATTTTTAGCGCAATTTTCTAGCGAAATTGCGCTTGTTAACTCATGATTTCTGTTCTGTGCGTCTGTGCGCACCAATCTTGCACTTCTATCTACTCCTCAACCAGACCACCTAGAGACTTCGGGTTTTCGGCATTATGTTAAGGAAGGTCTAATCTCGGGAACGCACAAAAAAAATCCAGGAAAAGATTTTGGATTTCCTGGAAATTCCGGAAAAACTCATAAAACTCGTGATTTCTGTTCTGCGCGTCTGTGCGCACCAATCTTGCACTTCTATCTTCTCCTTAACCAGACCACCTAGAGACTTCGGGTTTTCGACATTATGTTAAGGAAGGTCTAATCTCGGGAACGCACAAAAAAAACCAGAAAAAGATTTTGGAGTTCCTGGAAATTCCGGAAAAACTCATAAAACTCATGATTTCTGTTCTGTGCGTCTGTGCGCACCAATCTTGCACTTCTATCTACTCCTCAACCAGACCACCTAGAGACTTCGGGTTTTCGGCATTATGTTAAGGAAGGTCTAATCTCGGGAACGCACAAAAAAAATCCAGGAAAAGATTTTCTCTTTCATTTACTATCTTAGTGTTGTGATCCCATGAGGTGAAAAAATTGCGATAAAACACTCACTGAGTTTTTATTACTTGTTTATTTTCGCACAAGGCCCCGCAAACCCTAAACGGCTAGCGCGGGGCCGATCTAGGCGCGGGACCGTGTGTGATGCACACTCTGCACAATCCTATATCCGGCCCTGAACAGATCAACAACGAGGAAAAATAATATACTATCAAAGAATCGCGCGCTACGTACTTAAAAAGTTACTGTCGGGTTCGATCAAACTGGCCCTAATATAAGCGTTGCGGCCGCTAACACTATCGCTAGTCCACCCGCTTCATAGATATCCTGTGCTCTACGAACGTGTAATACTGCACACTCGCAGAAAATGACTATGTGACTATCTTCGTTATGGAAGAAGTTCCGCCAAAGAACGAAGTGCCGCTACACAACAAATGGCCGCAAAAACATGCAATTATACAGTATTTTAAAAATTCCGGACCCAATCAAAATCTCTACCGGACCTTCCCCGACACCTGAAAAAAGAGGACATGTCCGGGAAAATCCGGACGCATGGCAACCCTAATTAACTATGTGTTACCTAACTTAAAGTAATTAAATTTTTCTCATACAATATAGTGTTGTTTTAAAAGACATACATTAAATTATATGCAAAGGTCAGGAGGAAAATTGGATATCTCAATTTTTTTTTTTCAGGGCACATATAGAGCCGTTAATAGTACTTTTGACGTATCTACAATTATGCTCATGGCTACGGGAGACTATTATTGGAAAATAAGAAGTCAAACTTATGAAACAGCAACTAAAAGACCAGTAATATGCATAATGGGCGAGGGACATATTGCAGAAGCATAAGAAATGGAACAAAAAATAAATTAAGGCGTGTTTAAATATTTTAGTAATATTTGAAATAACATGTTGCTAACATGGACATAAATTGTTTGATTTTCCTTATTACTTTATTCGAATGTTTGATAATACAGAATATAGATAATACTGTATGTGTAATATACAGGGTGTCCCCGTTATCACCGCGAATATTTTAAGTGGTGATAAAGGACCTTTTTCTAAGAAAAAAATTCAAGTACAATTTTTTTCTAAAATCAAATGCTAAGCAGTTATCAACACTTACTTGATTTTTTTACACTTCTGCATTTAAAAGGCTCTGTCGCCGAAAATATCAATTTTATCGTAAAATACCTTTTAGCTTTTTAATAGAACAAGAAATTCTCTACAAAATTAATTATTATTATTTTTTGTCTACAGGCAATGGTTTAAAAGTTATAAGGCAGTTTGTACAAAGAAATGGGAAAAATTTTAAAACTTTAATTGTTTCTTAGACTTTGCAACCGCTGTATCTTTAAAACGAAAGGTTGTACAAAAAAACCGACGGCCCATTTCGGATAGCAAATTTTATGGGCTACAACTTTGATCAAGTGAAATTTTTGGAAAATCAAACCAATTTTCCGGAAAAGCTAACAATAAGGAACAGAGTGCAAAAACAAAATTTCCTACAAATATTGTTTTGTATTTAAAAATGCTTTTAACCCGTAACTAATGTGAAGCCATTTTAAGTACGCGCACACTGTTCACCGGTCAAATTGACCGGCACACTTAAATCATGTTTTATCTATATTATCTTTACATTAAATGGTGGTGATACGTTTCACTAATTACATCATTATACTATTCCCTATAATATTTGTTTCAACAAACCGCTTTCCCCTCCATTACTAAAATAAATAAATAAAAAGAACAACCCGACAAAATTAAAGCATTTATTCAAATTAACATAATCATATTACATTTGTAAAATTAAAAATATGCATATTATATAAAAAAATTATATACCCAACAGAAAAATTTAAACACATTCCTTGCAAATAAGCCTGGAACATTGTGAGCACACAGGTTTTTTGCATGTTATGCAACCATGCGATGCTTTTCGTTCTTTTTTAGCAGGACACAAATAACAAGTCTTACGCTTCGGCAATTTTCCTGTTTCAGTCTGTAATCCATCAGCTACAGATACGAGTATATCAATTTTTAAAATTCGTCTAATAATAAATCGAATTTCTGGTGCTGTACGGGAATTCATCAAACGACGTTCCATTTCGGGTTTTGCTAATTGGATGGCCAGTTGTTTTATGAAATCAATTCGTTTCAATGCCAAATTATTTTTACATGCACTGTAAAGTATGAATGCATTGACACTACTTATATCCAATATTCTGAAAAATATGGCCATAGGCCATCGTCTTGTTCTTCGTCCTGAACAATAAATCGCGCATTTCTCATCCAGGGCATCAACACCAGCCTTAGTAGAATTGTAGTACCTGACAGTTTCTTACAAACGATTCAAATATAAAGGATATCGGTGCTGTAGGATCCAGTATTTTGCGTTCCTTTCTGCTTTCAGGATCGTCGAATCTCAGGGTACTAAGCAAAAAAAGGAAGCGACATTTACTCATAACTGCTCGAAAAATGTCCCTTCCTGAACCATCAGTTGCAAAAATTGCATTTACATCTTCATGGTTTGATTTGAATGCAGCAGAAAAATAGAGCAATCCTAGAAAAGCCTTTAGTTCAATTATATCTAATACTTTTAGTTCTGGACGATTTTGCTTTTTATACTTTTCTCTCTCTCTCTTTCAATTCGAGTATTAGTCCAACGCAAAACTTCAGATAAAATATTGTTGTCCATAAGTAAATTCCACATTTCTTCTGGAGTTGCACTTTCTAGTCTAGCAGGTCCTCGTAAACCAGGGCGCTGAGATATTATGTTGCGTTTTTGTGTTTTCCTTTTCGACTTACTTGGTTCAGCTGTCCAAGAAAATTTATTTTTTCCAAAATATTGTTTCCTGTCGGCCACACTTACATTTTCATTACAATCACTATCACTGTCTTCTTCAATCGAATCAGAGTCATGCTCACTTTCTATGACAATGTCGCAGTCAGATTCTATGTCACTTGCTATTTCGTCAGTATCCGGTAAAGTGTCGTCGTCAACCTCTTCAAACCATTTCATAACCGTTTCTTCGTAGTCTTTGCTGGTTATCTTTACTCGTTTAGATGTACTGGGTCGTGATTCCATAATAAAACAACTTAAAATAAAATAACAAAATAAAATAATAACAAAATAAAAATGTATAACGTACTTACTGCGTCTGGTCAAATTGAGCGGTAGGAAACGGAATTAATGAATATCTTGAAAAATAAAAGGACCACACAAATGCGCTTATATCAGTCGACTGACATTCAGAATGTAAGAAAATACACTGAAGGATGAATACGCAACTAGAAAATCAACCGCGCTATTTAAATTTCAAATAGTGCAATGGTCAAATTGACCGGAGCACAGCAGTTACGGGTTAAACAGAGAACGATTACGTAATTGAAAATGATAAATGATGGAAGTCATTTTGAACACCTATTGACGTAATTTTGTGGTTACATGTAAATTTTATTGAGTTAAGATGGATTTGCATTGTTTTGCATTTTATCGTTTTCAAAACAAAAAAAAACCGGAAATTATAATATTTTGTATTTAAAAATGCCATAGCATCGGCACCATTCATAAAATTATGTATCTCATCAGTTTTAAAGCTTTTTATGAAGTTTGAAATTATTCAGAAAACCACCCCTTATTTTTTAAGGAGCTAACGAACAAATTTAACAAAAAATTGTAAAATTGCATGTAAATAAGTTATTTAAATTTATAAAAACGCCGCATCTTTTAACGAAACGTCGTAGAGCAAAACGGATGTCTATTGCGGATAAGGCATTTAACGGACTACAACTTCGGTAAATATGTTGTTCAATAAAACTAAACATATGTTTTTAATAGTGAAAAAGGTGGGAAAAAAACGATAAAATGCAAAACAATGCAAATCTATCTGGAGGCAATAAAATTAATATGTAACCACAAAATTACTTCAATAAATGTTCAAAATGATCTCCATCATTTTCAGTTCATAATCGCACTCTCTTTAAAAGCATTATTTTAAATACAAAACATAATTTCTCGACATTTTTTTTACACTCTGTTCCTTATTTTTAGCTTTTCCGGAAAATCGGTTTGATTTTCCAAAAATTTCACTTGACCAAAGTTGTAGCCCATAAAATTTGCTATCCGGAATGGGCCGTCGGTTTTTTTGTACGACCTTTCGTTTTAAAGATACAGCGGTTGCAAAGTCTAAAAAACAATTAAAGTTTTAAAATTTTTCCCATTTTTTTGTACAAACTGCCTTATAACTTTTAAACCATTGCCTGTAGACAAAAAATAATTATAATTAATTTTGTATAGAATTTCTTGCTCTATTAAAAAGCTGCAAGGTATTTTACGATAAAATTAATATTTTCGGCGACAGTGTCTTTTAAATGCAGAAGTGTAAAAAAATCAAGTAAGTGTTGATAACTGCTTAGCATTTGATTTTAGAAAAAAATTGTACTTGAATTTTTTTCTTAGAAAAAGGTCCTCTATCACCACTTAAAATATTCGCGGTGATAACGGGGACACCCTGTATGTATAATATGAAAATTAACACAGTTTGTACTTTTGGTAATCCAGTGATAGAACTAAATGTTTGTGATGAGTTTCAAAGTCCATTTACATTATTGTTTCTGTTTCGTAGCAATCGTTGGGCCTCCGCTAAATTATAAACCGTGATATCAGAGTTTTAACTAACGTAATATATTTAAATAAAGTTTGTGGATTTTATTTAGAATAACTTTGCGGCCGTCGTGTGTAAAAGCACAACTCAATTTGTTTAATGAAAATGTACGTACAATCTATATCTCATATCAGAATAAACACTGAGAAAAGTGAAGCTCACCTGTTTCAAGTGAGATACTTTACTGCCTGGAGGGAGTTGCCTAAGTACAGAGGTAAATCACGGTTTGTGTTTAATTAATAAAATTGAAGTAAAGATAAAAAACCCGTAATAGAAATTATTCATTTCGGTTTTAATCTTGAACGAAAAATAATAATTTCGTTTTGGTTGTTACCTTTAACCTACCAAAATTTTGGTCAAATTCGTTAATCGTTTTCGTTCCGTTCTTAGACTCCGCTTAGAGCTTTAAAAATAAGACTGTCATAACAGCGATTTCCCAAAACATAAATAATATTTGGAGTCAACAAGATAGGACGCCACCGCATTTTGACAGAGAAGTAAAAAATTATCTTAACCTTTTAAGCGCCGCGCTTGGCAAAGCAAAGTGCGCTCCTAGGCGGGGACTGATTTTTAACGCGTGCGTATATACAGGGTGGTCCACATAGAAGGGCCACTATTGGGATCTCGTAAACGGTAAGAGCTACAAAGAACTTTAACCCTTTCGAGCCTGACGGGACATATACGTCCCACCAGTTTATTTTATATGACTGCTGGTTCCTATGTAACCCAATTTAACTAGGATTTATACATTCCCGTCCTGCAACTGCAAATGCATAGCCTCGGTCGAATTTCAATACAACATAACCTAAAAAACATGTGTTGATTCAGTTGATTGTGTATAATTTGTACACTGGGATGTATAGGTCCCATTAGTCATTTTGAAGTTCATGATGAGTAGAAAATTCTTATTTCAGAGAAATGAACAAATATATTATGCCAAATACCATTTCATTTGAAATAATTTTTATGTTTTGTACTCACGTTTATTTCTATTGAATAAATAGATGTACTAATGCTGTTATATACTGTTTGTAGGATTAAACATGTCCCAGTCTATGTCTGGTGGGATATATATGTCCCGGGAAAAAAATGGTAACCGTTTTCTTGCAGGGCTCTCGTGACCATGTTCAGTTCTTCTTTGATGTTTTCTGGTGTGCATATCTCTTTAGCCCTATGTATTAATGTGTTGATCACCGATTGTTTTTGGGCTGGGTGATGATGTGATGCAGCATTTAGATATCGGTTGGTATGGGTCGGTTTACGGTAAACGCTGTAGCTAAGTGTTCCGTTTGCTTCTCTTTTGACCAGTATGTCCAGAAAGGGTAACGCGCCATTCTTCTCTTCCTCCATCGTAAATTTTATGTTCTTGTGTAGGTTGTTCAGGTGTGTTAGAAAATCTTGAAGTGGTTCTTTTCCATGTTCCCAGATGACGAAGGTGTCGTCTACGTATCGGAACCAGTGTTTCGGTTTCAATTTGCTAGAGTGTAGGGCTTGTTCTTCGAAGGCTTCCATGTACAAGTTGGCGAGTGCCGGTGATAATGGTGAACCCATGGCTGCTCCCGTTGTTTGTTTATAGATGCCTCCATTAAAGGTGAAGTAGGTAGATTGTGCGCACAGCTTTATTAAGTCGGCTTGGTTACCATCGAGGTCGTTAGCAACCAGTCGTTCCCTTGCCAATTCCACTGCTTCCTCAACCGGTATATTGGTAAATAATGACGTCACATCGAAGCTAATCATGATGTCGTTGTCGTTTATATTTAGCTGTTCTAGTTTCTGGATGAAGTGTGCTGAGTTTCGGATATGGTGATCCGATTGTCCAATGAAATTCTTCAGTGTTCTGGCGAGGTATCTTGCTAAAGGATGGGTAGCTGGTCCAATGGCGCTCACTATTGGTCTTAGCGGTACGTCTTGTTTGTGTATTTTCGGTAGACAATACAGTTTTGGGGTTCTGGATTCTGTCGGTATTAGGCTCTTGTGGTCTTCTGTTGGAATTGATGAGGTTTTCACTGCTGTCCTAATATGTCGTTCTATGTTCTTGGTAGGGTCCTTCTTCAGTACTCGGTACGTCGATTCCTGCAGCATGTCGAGAACTTTGCTGTTGTATTCCGCGCTGTCCATAATTACGGAAGCATTGCCTTTGTCGGCAGGTAGAATTATGATGTCCGGATTATCGCGTAGTTTCCTGACGGTCCGTTCTTCCTCTTTGCTCATGTTTGGTTTCGGTGGTTTGGCTTTCTTGAGGATGTGCTGTTGCTGCTCTTATATCTTCAGCGTCGTCCGTGGTAAGGTTACGAAGTGTGCTCTCTAGTTGACTCACTATTTCTTCGTTCGGTATGTATTTTGGATGCCAGCCGGGTCGTTATAAACCTATCGAGTGCCATAATAGACGACACCAGCAAGGCCGTACTACAAAAAGGATTTAATTTTGCTGTCGCTCCAAAATACATACCGAACGAAGAAATAGTGAGTCAACTAGAGAGCACACTTCGTAACCTTACCACGGACGACGCTGAAGATATAAGAGCAGCAACAGCACTCACGAGAGCCCTGCAAGAAAACGGTTATCAGCGTAAACAAATACTTCGTACCATACAAAAACATGCCACGCCAAAAGAAGGAAAAGAAAAGAAAGAATACATCGCTACGACTTACTTGCCCTACATCAGCGGAGTGACTAACAAAATATCAAAGCTTCTACAAAAACATAAAATCAAAACCGTTTTCAACGCTCCTTTGAAGCTCTCGAATAAATTAAGAAGAACACACGACACAGGACTACACCACGCGGGAATATATAGCATACCTTGCTCCTGTGGAAAAGTATACATAGGACAGACTGGCAGGAGTATACAAACGCGTCTCAAAGAACACGAAGGACAAACAACAAGAAAACAAGTCGCTAAATCAGCGGTAGCAGAACACGCCCAGGGTACAGGACACAACATCCTCTTCAGAGAAACAAAACTACTGGCCCGCGCAAACCATTTCTGGCCAAGATTATATCGAGAATCATTGGAAATCATCAAGAACCCAAACAACTACAACAGAGACACAGGCATACAACTCCCAACCATCTGGAAACCAGTCATCACAAAATCACTGAGGCAGAACAAACCCATCAAGCGGAACGCCACGCCTCCACAAGGTGGATATATAAACCCAGCAACATCCCTCACAAATTAGTCGTTTTGAAAAAGACCAAGACACAATGGTCGAAACGTCAACTACTTCTAAATATAGAAGACGCGGTTCCAAACCCGGAAACCAAGATTGTATTATAATAATAATTGTCATTTGGTTCGTTTACATTGACGTTCGTTCTATAATATAATTTTAATTTCGTAGAAAAAATAGCATTTACGACTCTAGCTGAAATCAGAAACTGGACTTTCATCTCTTGTAAAATATGCAATTTTCAATGATTTTAATTCTGTACAGAATGATGTGTAGAATTATGGCACACGTATTTTCCTCCAGAGCAAAATTAAAATATGTTCATGTTTCCTTAGCGTGATTTAAGTTTCTTCCTAGAATAAATCTGGCGTTTTAGTGCAATTATCAAAGGCATGTATAATCTAATATGTTACACGTAAAATGTCAAAAAAAAAGAAAATTTGTAACAAAAAATAATCATAAATGTATCAAATTTATTTATAAAATGACACAAAAATATCTAAAATGTAACACCAAAATACTGATTGTCACACGCGCATGTCAACACAAAAAATGCTGAAATGTGACATTAGTAGTGTACCAAATATGTGTGCAATGGCGTTAAGGCTAGTAAAAGTTTTATATGTAGGATAAACATATTAGGTTAAAATATGTAATTCCACCGCCAGAAGCAAAACAAATACCTTTGGGAGAAAAAAAAAATAAAGGGAAAGACCTACAAAGCCCAAAAAAGCACTTCTAGTTTAGTAGTATAAGACACCCTGAATGCACCACTGCCTTTGGTTTCTATTTGTAAGAATAATTTTAATTTTTTTTTAGTCGAAGATATTTTATTTCATTTTGTTGTTGTTTAACCATACATGATTACTCTTGGTGTATTCTGTGATGATTACATGAATTCATGAATGTAGGGTAAAACCCCCAATGATGATTGGCACTTTAAGCGTATGTCTACCAAAACTGTCACCAAAAAAATATTTAAACGGCTCTGATTAAATTGTTTTATTTATAAAATACACGTTACACATTCATATATCAGATAAAATCATCAAATTTTATTAAAGCAAGTAGGAAATAGTTAATAAAAATTAAAATTCTAAACCCTGCAAAATTCTAGTGATTGGCAC
Organism: Elmis aenea; assembly: GCA_947652605.1. Lineage (NCBI taxonomy): Eukaryota > Metazoa > Arthropoda > Insecta > Coleoptera > Elmidae > Elmis > Elmis aenea. Next base: position 31,281,890 of record OX393582.1, read on the forward strand.
CATCCGCTAGTGATTGGCACAGGTATTTGGCTAGTCATTGCCACTCAGTTTTACCATGCGTACGTGTTATCTGAGGTTATGTTACTATGTTAGGGACCAATTGAAACAACAAAAGTTGATATTGTTTTTGTATTTTCGAACATTTAGGGTGAGACAACACTTATGACACCCTCACTTATTTTGTTATTGGAAAGAATTATCAAAAAAAGTTTTGATTCAGTATTTCCCAAAATATTGTCATGTCAAATTTCGTTTTCTTTTGTTTTTTTAGGAGTTATATTTGCTTTTTTTAAATGGCACCATAAATATTTTTTTATACGGTTTGAAAGACATTTTCTTTCCCTTTTCAACGCGCTAAAACTTTTATACCCTTACATAACAAAATTTTTAGGAAAATCGCAAAAGAACAATTTTGTTTTAACCCTCTGGGAGTCGCGGTCTAAAAGTTACAGCGTAGGTCGCGTGTATCTGAGAGATACATGCAGTACTAATACATGCTAAAATGCGATAAAAAAAATAAAAAAATCTGTTAATGTAATGTATGTTTATTTATATATTTATTTTCATTTACAGTCAAGAACTTATTAATAAAAAATATAAATAATAAAGTATTTTTAACAAAATAACGTAAACATAAACATTAAAAAGAAATAACGCCAAACAAGTCTTTTTAACATTAATTAATCAGAATTTTTAATTGTTGGAGTTAAACAATATAATTATTTATTTATTTCCGTTTATAATCTCGAACTAAAAAATATTAAATGTAATTAATAAAATCTTTGTAACAAAATAACAGAAAATATAAATAATAAAATGTGTTTAACAAAATAACGTAAACCTAAATATTGAAAAGAAATAACGCCAAACAAGTCTCTTTAACGTTAACTATTCAGAATTTTCAATTGTTAGATTTCTTTTCTTGAAATACATATATTGTTCAGGGTCCGTATCTTCTAAACAAACCTCAACAGAATCATTATCTTCTAAATCACATCATACATTCTCATTCTCATCATCGGATTCGAGTAACATTCGCTGAAGTTTTTTTAACTTCAATGAATTATCTAACCGATATATTTTTTCGGCCATTTTCAACGGTAAATTAAATAAACAACCAACAATGACGTCGGAGCTCGCGGTACCTCTCAGATACAATTTAGTGTCGAATGTCACAAATCTTTATAAAACACAAACTGTTGTAAAACTGCTGACATAAACGGTACGGCATATCACTAGTAATATACCAATGCACAGCTAGTCAGGTGGGTAAAGGTAATACACTCGATAGTTGTAAAAATATTCAAGAATAAACTTGCCATGTATCTGTCAGATCAGGCGCGACCTCCCGAGGGTTAAAAGCGTACAGTATTAATTGTTTTACATTAGTGGGCTTTGAAAATGATACAAAATGGTAAAAGTCATTGTCAATGATACCAATTCTCCAGTGAGAAGGTACCGAATCAATATGGTGAACATTATACGGTCAGATTTTGTTTTGCAACACCCCTATCCATTTCATAAACATTTTTACTTCCTTTAGGTGCCAACACTTTACTCTCTTTAGGACATAATTCAAAATTGGTTTTGTCTCCATAATATACTCTAGAGCTGTCTTGTAAAATAGAAAAATATAATTTTCCTTAAAGATACGTTTCTATTTTATCAAACCAGTTTTTTATATCGCTACTGAAAATATTTGCACTAGCAGGAGTAACAGGTTCAGCTACACGTAGAGAAACTTCAGGATGTCGATGTAGAAACCCATTATACCAACTTCGTCCTGGTATATTATTTTTAAAGAGGGTGTTCCTTTTAGTAGCATTTAGAAAAAATTTCACAGAACATCCTCCTTTCGCCGAGGAAAACCTTTTCGATGGCTATCAATAATCCATTGAACTAAAAAAAATTCTTCATTACTAGTAAGATACGTTTGTGGACCATAACATATTTTGGAAAATTTGTCACTTTAACGAAATTGTAAAGTCGATCTTGGAACACCAACCTATTTCGAAGCATCTTTTTTAGACATACCGTTTTTTATTGTCACCGGTGCTTGTTGAACTTGGTCTTCTGTATAACATATTTCATATATTTTGCGGTTTTTCTTATTTGGCATTTTAACTACAGAAAAATTAGAAATAAGGAATAATTAAAAAAACCACCTACTTGTTAATTTTAATTATGTACTTACATAGTATGCCAATAACTAACTTGTAAGAATTTACCACGAATCGAGAGATGGGCACCCAGTGCCTATCGTTAAATAATGTGTTTATATTATGCCAATGATTGGCATAGTCGGTAAAATGCAAAATATTCATAATTTTAAATGTTTAGTACAAATTTAACAATAAATATAATGATTATTTTATGTACTTATCTGGTTTATTGTTATAAATAATGCTCCAGAAGCATTTTGTGAAATTTTGTAATCATGAACTGGCTTAAGAATTTCATTAAAACTTACCTGTTATTTGTCAACTTTTCTAGAATTACTTGTTGCCGCCGTACTATGTGGAATTATATTTTAATATTTTACATAACTGTAGCAAAACATTATTAGAAGACTTTAACTTATCTATACTTTTTTTCTGCGCGACGGCTACCTATCTTATTTTAGATTTTCAAGGTTATTGGTGCCGATAACTGGTGCAGTGCCAACGATTGGGGGTTTTGCCCTACCATTATTTTGATCGCAGTTTATTATTAAACTTAAACTCATATTAAATTGATTTCTTTATCATTAATTCAGCTGACATTTTAGTTGTTCATGGTACAAACTATTAAACGCGTGTGAACTTTATATAGGTACCTCTGGTACATTTTAGTATTTTCATGTAACATGTCATTTATCAGCGTGTATAAGTCTTGCCATAAGTTCTGTCCCTTATTCAAAGACGCCTAATTTATAGAGGAAATAAAACAAATGCAAGGTAATATTATATAATTGATTCTTTAGTTACCAAACTATATAAAAAATATTAAAACTACTCAAAATGTCCACCTTTTGCCCTCACACACTTCTTCAAACGTTCCGGCTACTCATCTATCGCAGCACGAAACACTTCAACCGGTATCGAAGCTGCTGCTTTCACCAAATCTGCTTTTAGCGCCTCGATATTTCGATGGACTTTAGAGCAAGCCTTTTCCTCTAAAATATTCCAAAATCGGTAGTCCAAAGGATTGAGGTCTGGACTTCCAGAAGGCCAATCTTCAGCGGCGATAAATTCTGGCAAATTGACTTCTAACCAGCGTTGTGTCGTCCTGGCTTTCTGTGCCGGTGCTGAATCTTGTTGGAATATCCAGTGCTTTCCTGCAAACAAAGTATCGCTTAAGGGCTTCACCACCCGCTCCAAAATGTCGCTTTGGTAGTTGACTGCGCGTGTTTTTACTCCCTGTTCACAGAAATGCAATTGTGTGCCGTTCTCGTACGATACTCCCCACCAAACCATCAAGGAAGCCGGGTGATGCCCTCTTTCCACCTTCGGAATTTTTTCGGCGGCTTCCCGAGAGCTGTGAGCATAAATTTTATCGTTTTTCCGGTTAAACTTTTCTTCGACAGTGAAAATTTTTTCATCTGTAAAAATAATTTTTCGATGATTACCTTTCGCGTGTCGCTGATGTAATCTCTTTGCTCTTGTGGCTCTTGTTTGACGTAAAGTTGCAGTCAACAGCTGACCTATCCTTCTTCGAGAAGCACCAAGTCCAGGGTCTTCCTTAATAATTCGTGACATGGTTCTTAAAGGGATTTTCATTTCTCTTGCCATGATTTTTTGCTTTCGGAGCGGATTTCTGCGAATTCTTTCGGCGACAGCTTTGACAACCGCTCTAGTCCTTGTCTCACGTGGCCGACCGCTTCTTGGTCTGTCATCGACAGAAGACATCTCATTGAATCGATTTATGGTTCGATAAATAAATTTTTTTGTTATTTCCAAAAGTTTCAGCAAGTTAAAAATCTCACGTGGTGTTTTATTACACTTGTGCAACGCGATTACCGCAATACGGTCCTCTTTGACACCCCACTCCATGTTTACTGTTTGACATATCGAGATAAAATGTTTTGTTTAAAATAGTTTAGGGCCAACTTCAGTTATGATTTACAAACAAATACAAAAAAGTCAATTGAAAATTATGTAGAGGTCTTTGAAAAGTAGGGACAGAACTTATGGCAAGACTACGTATTTTTCTTAAATTTGTTACATATTAATAGGTATACTTGTGTAAACTTTATTTTTCTTTTGGCACATTCAGTATTTTCATGTAAAAAATCATAAAGTCAGTTGACAATCAATTTTATTTTGGTACAAATTAGTAAACGCATGTGAACTTGATTTTCTTTTGGCACATTTTACTATTTTCGTGTTTTATATGTATATATACTTGCTTGTAACAAATCTTTATTCGGTGGCGCGTTTAAATATATTCCAATATCAAACATCCTAAATATGAATATAGAGGCAGCAAAATTACACATCCAAATTCAATAGCAACAAGTTGTAAGTTATTTTTGGAATAAATTTTGCTTCATACAGATGTGTCGACTTAAGAATACTTTGGTGTATATTTGTTCGTTATTTATTTAAAAAAATTCTTTGCTTACCCTTCACAAATAATTTTGTCAATTTTGATAAAGAATCAACAAAAACAAATTGTAACTAAAAAGTAGTTGAAGGTAAACCATAAAACGTATTTAAAAATCTTCGTTAGAAGAAGAAAGTTAATAAATGATTTAATAAGAAGGCCATGTTTATATTTCCACAGGAAGTTTGTTTGGTGGAAAGGAAAATTCGTAAAAGTCATTCAAGTGTAAAATAACTTAAAGTAAACAGTTTTTGGGAAACAGCCATTCGTTTGAGACTGTGACTACTTATTATGCTAATTTGAAGAACACGGCTCATTTATTTTATTCTCAAATCGAGGTATATTACAGCAATCTTATCGTCGGAAAAAGATTTTATGTAAATTGTTTGAAACAGCCAATTGAAAACCAAACGAGGAAAGTTTTCTCGGCTTAAAAGCAAAGTAGAAGTAGCTCTTGTATGTTGTATAAAATTTTGGCACTATACCGGGTGATTCAGTTTGACTGTCGCACCCCTATAACTTTGTAAGTATTGAGAATAACCCCAACAAACCTTATATATTTGAAATCAGCTAAAAAATCTCTTTTAAGTGATGTGTTTTTGTTACCTCTACGATGACGTATGTCAAATCCGCGATAGGCAACTGTTTTTTTTTAAATTACATAGTACCTATACATTGTGTTGTTGATTCGGATAGAGAATTTAATTCTGAATCCGACCATGTACTCAAAAAGTAGGCATACATTAAAAAAAATTCGAGAAAAATCAGCAGTGGCGGCCATTTTGAATACATTAAAATCTAATTTTTTATGTCGGCGTTTATTATTTGTTTTTATTTTTATTAAAAATTAATTTTTAATACATTTTCATTGATAGTTACCGTATAATTTTTAAGATTTGATCGTTTTTTGTTATGTTAAATAGACTGTTTGCTATAATTTGAATAAACTTTGAACTGATTTTTCTCGAAAATTTTCTTATGTATGCCTACTTTTTGAGTACATGGTCGGATTCAGAATTAAATTCTCTATCCGAATCAACAAAAAAATGTATACCTACTATGTAATTTAAAAAAAAAACAGTTGCCTATCGCAGATTTGACATACGTCATCGTAGAGGTAACAAAAACACATCACTTAATAGAGAATTTCTCGCTGATTTCAAATACATAAGGTTTGTTAGGGTTATTCTCAATACTTACAAAGTTATAGGGGTGCGACAGTCAAACTGAATCACCCGGTATAGACGAAAAATGATATATCATCATTTATGAAAATATGCTATTATTTCTTTATTTATTAAAATAGAACAAAATATTACGAAAATTTTTTTATAAAAAATTGTATGCCTTATTTAACAACATATTTTTTTTTTTTGCGATTTTGACTTTTGGTATATGAAGTTACTTATATGAAAGAGTGTCTTTTTAGCTTTTCAGAAATCTGTAGTTTTATACATTTGTTGCAAAAAATTATTAATTGCAAACATCACTATCCAATATGAGCATAAACGAACCATGGTAACTACCAAACTGGACTGTTTTATATTGGAATATTTAATGATGCAGGTTAACTTCTTTTATTCTTTACTCAAAAACTGTAGGTTTCAGAAAAAAACAATAAAAAGTTTGTAAATAAATCAATCTTAAAAAAAAAAAAATTAAATTGCAAAATTTCAAACCACCAAAAAGTTTTGATTAAAAAACCAACAGGGGTCGCACTTTTCAGCCCCCTGTGATGAAGGTGGAGGATGATTGAAAATATTACCATGGGAAACCTTTCAATAAGTACAAAACATCTACCAAATATTATTCTTCTATATTTATCCAATACTGAGAAATAAAATAAAAACCTAACTTTACCGCTCATTTTTAGAGGGGAGGGGGGTGTAACTCCGAAAGAAGACGTCTAAGGAAAAGATTTTATATGAAAGTCCCCCCTTCATTTTCGATCAGGAATTTTCTCCTGAATTTTTTCGCAATATTTAAGAAACACCCTGTATAAATATGTAGATTTCGTTAAAGAAAAACATGTTCTATTTTGTTCAACTCAGGCAATTATTAAAAATTTCTTAGAACATGGAAGAAAACTACAATTTTTCGAGCGCTTTAAATTTTTTGAACAGGTGTAAATTATCACGAATTCTGCTAAAAGTATTGGGAAGCTAAGCTAAGCTAAAACAATTATTGTAAATAAAACTTCTTATAGGTCACTTTTTAAGATCATTTATTCTATTCACGAATAATAAGGATTATTAATAATCTTTTATCAATATATTAGTAACATGTTTGCTTTAAAAACAGTTAAAGATGTTACACGAATTTTGGACAATCCACACGGAAGCTTATCAGTGGCGTACGCAGTAAAATATTTTAGAGAGGTATATTGTTTTAATTTGCAAAAATAATACTGACTAATTTCTGACGGGGCATGATGAAATTAGAAAATGATCTATGGGGACTAGATACAAGAAGTGAGTCGTAAGAAAGAGTTGCGTGGGGTCCAGAGGAGCAGCAGTCCCCCGGGTAATAGCGCAATAGGCAATTTTTTTTATTTTCAAGGTCAAACGTACCCAAAAATAGCATTTATGAGTAAAATATACAAACAATCTATTTTATATGTATGGAAAAGGAGTCTTCGCGCAATTTTGAAATGCGGTGATTATAATTTTAGTCCTTTTCAAACTTTCGGGGGGAATTTATCCCCCTAATTCCCCCCTTGCGTACACCACTGATGCTTATTAGCTGATATTAAAAAATTCCAATAAGCTTTAGTAAACAGACAACTCGTTACAGTTTTAGACCTTCGTAAAACCAAACAGTTGTTGGAAATTAATTATTTGAAAGCACTAGTACATCCTGGGTTTTACATAAATTGGCATTAAATTATTACTTGTAGGTATTAATTTGATTGAAGATAAAAATTTTGTTGTTGTCGAATGAACAAATCATTTACAGGTTTTTAAAACGCCATAGCTCTGTGATTATGGGAACTTTACAAATCTTAATTTTTAAAGTTTTGTTCATAACTTTACATGGATTTGACCTTCAACTTGGTCAGGTAAGTTTCTAATCATAACTCGATAGAATAAGATTGGTTGCCAAGCGGTTTAGCCACGTAATTAAATAGCAGATAATGTACGGATTATAGTGGAATATATAAAAATTCAAATAGCAGAGCGAAAACGACGTTTTTGTTTTTTTTTAGAATAAACTGGCCAAATATGCACGCATTGAAGGAATGTGCAAAGAATACAGTGACGCTCCAATTGGTTTTACTTTTACAAGCATAAAAAACGAAGGAAGTAAATTATTTATGAACATATCTGTCGACGTCAAAGAAGACATATCGCCTCATATCACAGTAAGAATTTGAATTGATGATGAAATTATAACTGTAGGCATTAAAAAAAAACATGTTTAAAATAATTGCCCTTGTTAATATTATTGTAACTCCATAATTTTTTTGCGGGCCGTAATGGAAAAAAAAAATTAACCAATTTTAAAGTAAAACGTGGAATTGTGATAATATACAAACTGGAAAAACAATTTAATTTTTTTGATTGCAATTTTTATAACAATATTGCCAACAGCTCTAACTTTTTAAATTTTTAGCTTGTTTTTACCATACAAAGATGTAAATTTAGAGACAGTTTGGACACTTGTGAAACTTTCAAAAATATAAGGAACACAAAATATTGTGAACAGATCGAAGCTGATTCTCCAATTTGGGGATCATTTTTCTCTTCTTTTAAACCACCATGGAGATGTCCATTCAAAAAAGTAAGTTATTATCTTATTTTCCAGAGATAAGCTTGAGTTCTTATCGATGTGTAAAAGAGGCAGCGCCGCCGACAGACTAGATCGTGCCCTGAGGCAAACAATTGAATATCGTCCCACAGTGGCGTAAGCAGGGGGGTTAGGGGGATCAGAACCCCCGCTCCCCATAGGATCGATATAATTTGGAAAGGGCCGGAGAGCTATAAATTGTGTGCTCAAAAACCAAGGACTAAAAACGAAAAAAATTCTGTACATTTCTGTTCGGAACGAAAACGAAATATATTGTTCTCGTTCTAACCGAAAAAATTCCTTTTTCGTTTTCGTGAACCGAAATAATAACGGTTAAAACCGGTTTTACAATATTTTTTTGTCAAAAAATCGAGGACTTTAATTTTTTTTTCCTAGTCACCAAAACCCTCTAGGTATAAATAGGATAACAATATTTGCGTCTCAACTATCAACTAAAATATAAACGATGACGATGGGGTTTGATGCTCACGGACAGCATATTTTAGACTGGCGTACCGTCGCCATATTAAATTTACCAAATCGTTATACACATTAACATTTAACCATTTTATTAAGTTTAACACCCGTAAGATGCAAAAACACAACGTGATTAGGTTAAATTAGACACACGATCTTTATCTAAAAATATAAAAATATAGCAAGTGCTGATTTAAATTTGTTTTAGTACTAAAAATCTATGCATTTGAATTAAATTAGATCCTGCTGTAATTATTTAAAAAGACAGAAGAATTAATTCAAGTGGATAATTTACTAAATGTTATAAATAAAAAAGATATTTAAAAAAAACTTATATTAACTTGAAATATACCTTAACTTTAAATTTTGTACATACCAACATACCATACAATATACATTTTCACATTTCGTTCAATCTTACTAGCAACACATCTTCCAAATAATCTTCCTTTACATTAGTCGTTTTCGAAGTAAGAATAAATTTTACTATTATTATGTCTAAACGCAAATAAAACATACACATTGATAATATATATCCAATCAAGTGTATATTCTATATTGATGATCTAAAAAACAAATTAGTAATAGAGAATATCTGTACCGTTAATTGTGTTACACGAAATTGCAAGTATAAACAATAAAGTTGTTAATACATATTCATGTAAATATATGGAGAAAAGCGAAGCTCACTTATTTCAAGTGAGATTTTTTACTGACTCGTGGAGTCTCCCCAGTACAGAAGGTAAATTCGCGTTTGTGTTTAACAAATTTAAGTAGCGACAAAACCGGTTTTGGAAAATATTTATTTCGTTTTCGTTCTTGAACGAAAAATCATCATTTCGTTTTCGGTTTCGTTTTCGTTCTTAAAAAAATTTCGGTTAATTTCGTTTAACGTTTTCGTTCCGTTCTCAGTCCCTGTCAAAAACTCAAAAAAGAAATGTAAATAATATGTTTGTTAATTACAAAATAATGTATAAATGAATGAAAAAACCAGGGCTGCGGAGTCGGTAAAAAAAAAGTCGACTCCGACTCCTGATAATTTTAGTAGTTCGACTCCGACTCCGACTCCGACAAAATTAAATACTAAGACATTTTATGATGTGTAATATAAGAAAAAAAAAAGAAATATAAAAAAATTATTTAAAATTTGAGCTTAAATTTTGCGGCAAAGGACCATCTCGCAATTTTTTGTTGTACCCGGAGTCGGAGTCGGAGTCGGTACATTTTTTCCGACTCCGACTCCGACTCCACTGACTAGAAATTCCTTCTAAACTCCGACTCCGACTTCGACTCCACAGCCCTGGAAAAAACTGTATTTTTTCTCTTTATTCTAATATTGTGCAATCATCCTTCTTCATTTTTAAATTATTTGCGGACCACGTTTTTTGATCATATCTTTCGTAAATGATTCTACAAATTTCGATGTACAATATAGTTCTACAAAATTAAGTAAGTATATTTTACCGAGGTCGGCCGTCCGAACCGAGGAGGTGCGGCCCTCCCCTGGCGCCGGTTAGTAGGCAACACTCAATACCAAACGATACCGAACAATGGAAGAAAATAATGAAGAGAAAGTAGACGCCATATTATCAATGCTAAAAAGTTTCATGGTGGAATTTCGAGAGACTAAAGATGAATATAAAGATGTTATAAAAGAAGTACTGGAAGCGAACAAGTTATTAATGGCAGCCAACAGTAGAATGAAGACAGAGATAACAGAAATGAAACAGAAAATAGAAAAACTCGAAAAAGATAAAAGAAGGAATAACATCATAGTTACCGGAATAACACTAGAAAGCAAAAGCAATAAAAATCTGAAAAAAGAAATGGAGGACTTTATAAAAACCCACCTACAATTGGATGTGAAAATGAAAGAGGCATATACTATAGCAAACAAAACATGCCTTATAGAATTGGAAAATTCTATGGATAAAATAAACATTATGAGAAACAAAGCTAAATTGAAAACTGTACGAGGACAAAAAATATATATTAACAGCGATCTAACAGCAACCGAAAGAGAAATACAAAAATCAATACGGAAAAAAGCAGACGAAGAAAGAAGTAGGGGAAATAGAGTGAAAGTGGGAAATGGAAAATTGCTAATTAATGATAAGCAGTTCTACTGGTGTGGACAAGAAAATAAATTAATAGAAGCCGGCCACAAGCCAAAAAACTAACTAACGAACTACACGAACAACAAAAAATAACAACGACAAAGGCAATTAACAAGGAAAACGAGGAAAAAATAATGAAAAATGGAAATAACGACCCGGCAAAGAAAAAGGACAGAATAATAACAAGAACAAAAATTGAAAAAAAGAGATATATTTGGAAATTAGGAACTTGGAACGTAAGGAGCCTATATGGAAAAGAAAAGGAATTAATTATGGAATTTGAAAAAGCACAATTAGATATATTAGCAATATCTGAAACAAAGAAAAAGGGACAAGGAATGCTAAAATTGGATAATGGACATGTAATGATATACAGTGGAGTGGAAAATACTAAAAGAGCGGCAGCTGGAGTAGCATGCATTATTCATGAGAAGCTCACGCATGAAATTTATAAATGGGAAACATACACAGAAAGAATAATGAAAATAGAAATGAAGAAGAAAAACGGAAATATATGGACAATAATTGCTATATATGGACCCAACGAGGATGAGAAAGCAGAAATAAAGGAAACATTCTGGGATGACCTTGCGAAAATAACAGAAGATAGTAAAGGAAGTATTTGCATAGCAGGAGACTTTAACAGCAGAGTAGGGAGAAAAGATAATATACACAAAGTAGCAATAGGAAGACATGGAGAAGATACAAGAAATAATAATGGCAAAAGGATGCTAGAATACTGCCAAATCCACAATCTTGTCATCACAAATACGTTTTTTGAACATAAAAACATACATAAATATACCCGAGAGGTACCAAGTAGAAGAGAAAAATCAATCATTGATTATATTCTAGTAGATGAGGAGACAAGAGCATTAGTTACAGATACAAAAGTGAGAAGAGGTCCAGAAATAAATAGCGATCACTATCTACTTGTAACCAAAATCAGAGAAGACCCACAAGATAAAACGAATAACATACAAAAACAAACACAAAAGAAAAAAGAATATGAATCGATAAGATCATACAAACTTTTGAATGAGAATAATAAAATAAAATATGTAGAAACTATAAATAAAGAACTTGAAAAAAGGAAAATAAAACCAGCTGAACTAAATACTGAACAATTATGGAAAAGTTTCAAAGAAATTATTAACTATTCAGCCAAAAAAGTGTGCGGAGTATGCAAATCTATCAACAATAAGAAACAAACAGACTGGTGGAATGACGAAATTAAGAAACAGGTAAACACAAAGAAAAGACACTGGCAGAATTACTTATCCAAAAGAACACCAGAGAACTACGAAAAATACAAAGAACAGAGAAAAATAGTCAAAAACTTAATAACAGAAGCAAAACAGAATTCATGGAAAGAATTTGGAGAAAAACTAGAGACAGACAGTAAGGGAAATCAGAAACTATTTTATAAAATACTGAAAAATCTAAGATCAGACCGTAAACCCCAAATAATAACTATTAATGATAAAGCAGGAAATACTCTAACAGACGAAAAAGAAATAATGGAAAGATGGAAAGAATACTTTAAAGAATTATTGAATACAAACAATAAAGATTTGACACCACACAATGAAAGAAAAGAGCAGACAAAAATCAATAAAGAAGAACAAGAAGACGGCATAACAATAGAGGAACTACAACAAGGATTAAAGAAATTAAAAAACGGGAAAACGCCAGGACATGACAGAATAACAAGCGAAATGATGAAAAATATGGGACTCAAAGGAACACTTTTACTATTAGAAGTCATGAACAAGGCATGGTCAGAAGAAATAATACCGAAAGACTGGGAGATTGGGATGATACTGCCTATATTTAAGAAGGGGGACAACAAAGATTGCAATAATTACAGAGGCATAATGCTTCTCAGCACAGCACTAAAACTGTACGAACAAATACTAGCACAGAAGCTAACAAATATATTAGATGAGACATTAACAGAATCACAAAGTGGATTTAGAAAAGGTAGGAGTGTGCAAGATCATATATTCACAATTAAACAGATTATAACTAAAACACAACTAAAAAGAGAAAAAGCATACTTCGCATTTATAGACTTGCAAAAAGCATTCGATAAAGTATCTAGACAAAAAGTGTGGGAGATCCTTGAAGAAAGAAAGATAGATACCAAACTAAGAAAAAATATTAGCTGCTTGTATAAGACAACAATAAATTATGTGGCAACAAAAAACATGAAATCGGATTCTTTCAAGACAGAAGATGGATTAAGACAAGGAGGAGGTATGAGCCCCATATTGTTTACGATTTTTATGGACAGTATAATTAAAAAATGCAAACGAAATGTTAAGAGTTTATTAGTAGGAAACAAAAATTTACAGAAAGTCGAAGTATCAGAATGTGCGTTCGCAGACGATATAGTGATTATGGCTAAGAATGAAAGGAACCTAAAAACCAATATAAAAATTTGGAAAGACGTACTGGAAGAGAATGGAATGGAAATTAATCACAAGAAAACAAAAGTGATGACGATAAACGAAGAAAATGAGAATATAAGCATAGAAATTGAAGGAGAAAAAATAGAAACCTTACAATATTTTGACTACCTCGGTGTAACGATTGAAAATTCAGGACAACAAGAATTAGAAATAAATAAGAGGATCGAAAAGGCAATAAAAACCTTTTACGCCATAGACAAAACCTTTATTAATAAACAAGAAGTCACCAAAAAAACAAAAATGAGCGTGTACCGTGCGATATATAGACCAATTTTGACATTTGGGTGCGAGTCATGGGCATTAACATCGAGCCAAAAAAGTAAAATACAAGCGACTGAAATGAAATTTTTAAGAAGAGTAAGAGGCGTAACAAGAAAAGACAAAATACGAAATGAACAGATTAGAAATGAACTGGAAGTAGAATCTATTCTGGAATTTATAGAAACTAGGCAACTGAGCTGGTGGGGGCATCTACAAAGAATGGACACAAGAAGACAGGTAAAGAGAGTGTGGGAAGCAAGAATACAAACAAGGAGGAAAAGAGGAAGACCGAGAGAAACATGGGAAAAGGCAGTAGCAAAAACCTTGGAGAAGAAGGGAAAATCGTGGTGCGAAGCGAAAGAAATGGCACAGAACAAAAAACAGTGGCGAAAATTCATGTACAATACATGGATGTGCACACCTCCCTACACCTACGGGTAGAAGGGAATTTGATTATATATATATATTTTACCAATATTTACAAAAACAATCAGAAAAATCGTGTGCTAAGATGAGAGTTCAAAAATGTTTAAGTTCCTGTCGCCCAGTTGACCGTCGCCCAGTTAGCACGTCGCCCAGTTGACCGTCGCCCAGTTGACCGTCGCGTCACCCAGTTGACCGTCGCCCAGTTGACAGTCGCCCAGTTGTCGCGTACCGGTGTCGCGGTTTCGTCTGTGGTGCAAAAGTGAGATGTCATAATAATGCTTCTTATTCCACGAAAATTTCACCTCTAAACTACTCTCTTCTCTACTAACGCATGCAACGTTAACACTTCTACAAACAATTAGGCCTATAACAAAATATTAGATTTTTTTACATAATGTAAAGGGTATACCCTGGGAAAAACTTTAAAAACCTTAAACAGCTATAAAAAAAGTTTTTAATCGGCACGCCATGATACCTATCTTGCACTAAAACAGCCATCAATTTGATGACACTAACCAGGGCTGTGGAGTCGGACTTTAGGAGGAATTTCTGGTCAGTGGAGTCGGAGTCGGAGTCGGAAAAAATGTACCGACTCCGACTCCGACTCCGAGTACAACAAAAAATTGCGAGGTGGTCCTTTGCCGCAAAATTTAAACTTAAATTTTAAGTAATTTGTTTATGTATTTTTTTTCTTATATTACACACCATAAAATGTCTTAGTATTTAATTTTGTCGGAGTCGGAGTCGGAGTCGAACTACTAAAATTATCAGGAGTCGGAGTCGGAGTCGGAGTTGACTTTTTTTTTACCAACTCCGCAGCCCTGCTTTAAACTACCGAAATATAACGAGCAGTTAACAAAACACAAATAACGCAATATTCAAATTGCATCCCGTTTGACCGTTTGAGACACCAACGCTCTGGGCGGGTTTTATTTGAAGCTTTAAGGCTCCCCCAGACAGACGCGTTATACCGCTCGGTACGATACAATCGGTATGGGGATTACCCTTACAAGATTACCCAAAAAGAATCAAACTTATTTCGGACATACAAATTAAACCCCCTTGTCATTGCTAAACAGGTATATCGCGCTCATCATTAGTGTGGGCGCTTCCATATGCCGCAATCTTATTAAGATATCGTCCCGAATCGTACCGTACCGCCTCTGTCTGGGGGAGCCTTAATGCTAAATAATTTTTAATGTTTGGTGTTGACTTTGTTTATAAAATAAAACGTGAAATTTTTCAGGGCACCTACCAATCTATCGACAGTGTAGTTGACTACTCGTCATTATATCTGTTGCCTATTGAGAGATGGTTTTGGCGGACAACTACAGAATTGCGTGACACTAATACAAAAAAATTGCTAATGTGTGCGCATTCACAAGTGCTAATTACAACACAAGAAAGTCAGTCCAACGCGCCTACAAACAGAAGCAATTTGGCATTTTAAACTTAAACTATAATTGTCTTATTCAAATAAAGAAAATAAAGAATTTATTCCTGCTAGATATTTAAAATAAAGCAATTTTTAGCCATCCATAAGTCAAAAACCAAACGTTATTATAAGAGAACGATATGAAACAAAACAAATAAAACTAAGATCCCAAAAGGCTGAACAGAAACGGTAAATTTTATTGTTTAAGGTCCCTACTTTAAATTACAAAAACGTTTTTCGGACACTTTTTTACATAATAAAATTCAATTAATGCAGGTCACAGTCCAGTTAACAAAATGTTTGTCCAAATATTATTTGATGTTATAAAAATTAACTAAAATGGTGCAACTGTTTTCAAAATTGCTTCCTCTTTCCAAAAATGCAAAAATATACCGGGTGTTCCATTTGAAATAACAAAGTTGGGGTCATTTCCTGCGAAACCGGAAGTGAAACAAAAGTGTACATAATATGTTCAGGATATCCGTTTTTTTTGCATATATCACCTGTCTAAATTCTCATTGATCTAAAATCAAAACTAAAGAAACAAAGGGGGTCAGCCTGATTTCAGATACACCCTGTATAGTAAGCAAAAAGATTTATACTCAACGGCACAATTAACCGCCCACCTTCAAAATTCGAGATATTTGCCAGTTTAATTTTTTATGACTTAATATTAATTACTAGCACTTAGCCCGTGCTAGGACGGGAATATTGTATATCTTAAATTTAAACTATTACTTTTTATAATACCGTGAGCTGCAAGTTAGACACTGTTATGTTACCCGTGACTAAAAATTTACGGTTCATTAGACACAACTCAGTCGGTCAAATGAACCCGTAGTAGTTTACTGCGTTACTATATTCGTGCGTTATAGAGTCACAGTACTGTGGTCACAGAGTCACAGATAGATAGACAGAGTCAGGCTGGACTTTTATATATATTTATATTTATAATCAATTAAAAACTAAATCAGGAATTGGAAAAACAAACGAATTACAAAATTTGAAATGTGATTTTGTGTTTTTTATCAAAAAAGTAAACATTTTACAAGAAGGTCCTTAATTGCAAACAATACCTGAGCTCTACAATTACACCCTACAGGTAATTGTTTTTCACAATTTTAATAACGTGTATTGCCTCCACGTGCTTTGATGACTTGCCGGAGGGATGTCTGTTTCAGCTAAGTTGTGCCATTCCTCTTGAGCCGCTATCCGTAACTCTTGTTGCAATGTTGTTGGTACATGTATTCGACGTTTTATGCGCCTCTTTAGATTTTCTCATACATGTTCTATAGCAGTGGTTCTTAACCTTTTACTAGTTGCGCCCCCCCACCCCTATATCCTAAAATATTTTCGCAGCCCCCTAGTTTGCAGTAACAAAAATATTACGCTTTATTTAAGAAGAAATCTCTCCGATGATTCGAGTAAAATAAGGAGAAAAAAATGTTTTTTAAAAGATTTCAATATTTTAAAAAGTTGAAGCGTTTTATAAAACTTTTCGCGACCCCCCAGGGGGTCGTGCCCCCCCGGTTAAGAATCGCTGTTCTATAGGATTGAGGTCGGTACTCCGTGCAGGCCAGTCCAATCTTTGGAAGCCCACAGCATCCAAGTTATCGGAAACGATTCTGGCTACGTGTGGCCGCGCATTATAGTGCATTAATTGGAAATCTTCCATCAATAAATGGTCCAAATGGCACGACATGCTCTTGCAAGATGTCTTGCAAGTGCGGGAGAGCTTTCAATCCACCACGTTCGAATACCACTAAAGTCAGTGCGAGCCTCATACGATATGCCGCCCCAAACCACGGTAACTCGCGGTTTCGACCATTGTACAGGGTGCAAATCATTTATTTAGCCGTCTGTACACTCGTTGTCGTCCATCTGGTCCTCTTAAACAAAATCTTGACGTCCGAGAAAAGAACATTCTTCCATTGGTTCAAAGACTATTGCACGTGTGTACTTGGACAAAACGAAGTCAAGCTCTTTGGAGCTACGGGAGCAATTCTGAACCTAGAGCTGGTCTAAAAGCTGTTACATTTGTTTCAGTCAACCTTCTTCTTACAGTTTTTTCACTAATGCTGAACCCTTGAACTTCATACAGTAGGTTACGGGCATGCGTTGCAGTAATGAAGCGATTTCATAACACCATACTTGTCATAAATCTATCGTCTTGAGCAGATGTGATGTGCACCTTTGGCGACCTTGATATGGTCTTCGAGTATACAAGCCGGTCTTCCGGTAGCGTCTAATTGCACCCCCAACATACGAGCCGCGTAACGTTGACTCTGGCGATCGGCTACCAACGCGACAGACCTAGCTACACTAGCCGCATCCATAGGCATTATTTGTTGTCGTTGTGGCAATTAAACTTAATAAGAATAAATAGCAACACAAATGTAACACCAAACTTGAACTAAACATAAACAATATAGCGATTACGAACAAATGAACTCAAAAGATTACGACTCCTCCCTCCTCCAACGCTAATTACAAAAAAAAAACAGATTTTAACCAAATCCAGGTATACAATTAAGTACCTTTTTGTAATTCGTTTGTGTTTTTAATTAACCATAATTGATATTAAAAGTCAGAAAAAATTAAACTGGCAAATATCTCGAATTTTAGAAGTGGGCGGTTAATTGTGTGAGTGTAGTTGTTTCTGCATCACACATTTTCATCAATCTTCCGTCGTCTATAAACTTTCATCTGTCAGATTTTGTTTGTTTTTTTATCACAAAAAAACAATACATAAAGGCAATTACCGTAAATTTAATAAAATTGCTTCATCTCCTGTAATACAAAACCGGTTCTGTTGTTAACAAGGCCTAAATACGTGTAGAAAGACGGTAATAATATAAAAACATTGTATATTGTGCTCATAAAGCTTGTTTGTTAAAATAAGCTAGCAAATTTCTTTAATGAGATATCTCAACCCCCGAAACAATCGTATACATTTGTCCAATTATCGATACCGCGATAAATTTGTTAAGATTGGACGCACGGCCGTGCCGACGTTTATGTGGAAACGAGGATTTAATCGATACAAGAAAAATGTATTTGAGAAACAATGAAACGAATGAAAAAGGAATTTTTTTACTTCTCAGTATCCCCAGATGCTATAAAGTGTATTAAAATATGTGCGTCTTCGCTGACAGAGAATATTAAATTATCTTTTACAATTGTTGTGTAAAGTTTTGATATTTTTTTATATCGCTTGTTTATGTGTACGCTTCATGTGTGAGTTTATGGAAAAATTTCTTACAAAACTAAATAAGCAGAGATATTTTGTAAACGTTTAAAGACTTACAAGATGGACTGGCAACGTCAAAATAAAACATTGGAAATTGATTATTGTTTTTCCCATGGCAACCTTGATTTTTATATTAGATTCACAATTTTTATAAATTTTTTTTTGGTTTATTCTAGTAAATATACATATAAAATATTATATCATTGTAAGGGAAAAAAAAAATCTTTATACAGGGTGTCCCAGATTACATTTCCAGCATGGGGATCTCGCTTATTATAAGAGATACAGGTTTCTTTAAATTAGATGAATTATTCCTTAGTATTAGAGGAGCTACAAACAATTTTTAAAAGTACAAAATTTCTCGTGCTTCAGATGTTATAGCAAAAAATATGAAAATGTCCAATTTCTTTTTTCTCTCATAACTTTTTTGTCGTAATCATTAGAACAATTTTATTTGTACTTGCATAAGGCACTTTTTAATGGAGAATGTAACTGTTATTTTAGAATTTTTTTAACACCTACCATTTTCGAGATATTACCCCTAACTTCATTTTTTCTTATGGCCCGCGAAGTTGGCTATGGAATAGTTGAATGTGCTTTTTTTTCCTCTTTACAATGAGATATTACTTGCTACATTTATTTTTATAAATAAGTCACAAAATCAAGAAAAATCGTATTTTACCTTTCACTTATCAAGCTATCTATAATAATAAAAACAAAAAACAACTAATTATGTGTCAAATGACAGTTACCATTTGTCTGCGGTATCATTTATTAGAAATAAATGATGACATGACTAAACAGGAAAGAGAAATACAAGCAAAGATCAGGAAAAGTGCGCAAGAAGAGAGAGTAAAAGGAAAAAAGGTTAAAGTTGGTTATCAAAAACTAATAATTGACGAGGAAATTTGGAAATGGAGCCAAGGGACTCAGGAATTGAAGTACATCAAAAAAAACTAGCGAACCCCCCGGATGCGATAAGTAAGAGGACGGACAATGCAAAGGACAGGAAAATGAATAAGGAAAAGGAATGTAAAGATTGGAAATTAGGTATTTGGAATATCAGGGGGATAAAGGATAAGGAGGAAGAATTGGTGGAGGAATTTGAGGAGGCAAAGGTACAATTATTGATCATTACAGAAACGAAATTAAAAGAGAAAGGGTTTAAAAGAACAGATAAAATAAGAAACGAATACATAAGAGAAAAACTTAAAATGAAATCACTGACAAGTAAAATAGAGGAAAAGAAATTAAAGTGGACAGGCCACTTAATACGAATGGACAGCTCAAGGCAAGTCAAGAAAGTATGGGAAGCCAGAAAAATAGGCAAAAACAGAAGGGGACGACCCAGAACAACATGGAACAGCAGCGTAGTGGAGGCAATAAAACGTAGAGGAAAAACATGGGAAGAAGCAAAAGTATTGGCCAGGGACCGAAAGGGGTGGCGTAGCTTTGTCAAAGGAAAAAAGTGAAGGAACAAACCTCGACACCTACGGGTACAAGAGGACAACGATGATGATGATGATGATCATTTATTAGAATTTTATAGTATTGTTGTATAATTCGATAGTCTTTGTAGCAAATTTGTTATCATATAATTATGATAACAATTATGATAAATTAAAAATTTTTTATGTTGAAATGCCACATTATTTACAATAGAAACTGCGTAAAATAAATATTTCTAATTAATTATTGATTTGTTTTGGATTTTTGGTTGGTTTGTCGAAAAAACCATATACTTTTAAATTTATTTCCAAATTTTTGTTGCCTTTTCTCGGGATATAGCTCTAATTATATTCGCTCAGCTTCTTCACAGTTTTTATGGCAAAGAATGTAGCATCTCAACATGTCAAATTAATTGCTATTTTTAAATGTTGCTATCATTATAACAATTACTACAAAGACTCTCAAATTACACAACAATACTATTAAATTCTCATAAATGATACCGCAGACAAATAGTAACTGTTATTTGACACTTAATTAGTTGTTTTTTGTTTTTATTTTCATAGATAACTTGATAAGTGTTGGGAAAAATACGATTTTTCTTGATTTTGTGACTTATTTATAAAAATAAACGTAGCAAGTAATATCTCATTTTAAAGAGAAAAAAAAGCACATTCAACTATTCCATAGCCAACTTCGCGGCCCATATGAACAAATGAAGTTAGGGGTAATATCTCGAAAATGGTAGGTGTTAAAAATAATCTAAAATAACAGTTACATTCTGCATTAAAAAGTGCCTTAAGAAAGTACAAATAAAATTGTTCTAATGATTACGACAAAAAAGTTATGAGAGAAAAAAGAAATTGGACATTTTCATATTTTTTGCTATAACATCTGAAGCACGAGAAATTTTGTACTTTTAAAAATTGTTTGTAGCTCCTCTAATACTAAGGAATAATTCATGTACTTTAAACAAACCTGTATCTCTTATAATAAGCGAGATCCCCATGCTGGAAATGTAATCTGGGACACCCTGTATATTATATAAGTCATCAACTACTACGACTGCCATTTGAAAAAAGTAGTTTCATTAAATATCTCGCAATATAATACATAAATACAAATTTGACTATCGGCATGTTATAGCAAACAAAATTGTTCATTAATTTAGTTTCTTTCCGTTATATTACGCAAGGCATAGGATTTTTAAACAAAACAAGATCTTGTTTAAAATATACTCCTGAAAAGCTAAATTTTGTCCCATTTAACAAACGTTGAATTTTAATTATTTACCGAGATAGCAATAGTGCCCCATCGAGAAGTTAAACCTCTGTATAATCGCAGATAATAGAGTATAGCAACTCTTACGCCACCTATCGGTTAATCAGGAAAGCTTAACTTGTCAATGAGTGCGCACGGATGGCGCTGCGCTGCTACGTATTCTCCGACTTCTAGTTCTAGTGTATACCGGAGCGGTTTAGTTGAGTCTCTTGGCGTTTCTAGAAACTGTTAGGTATTTTAGTCAAGTCGATATTTCGGTTATTAACTTCAATAATAATAATTTCTTATTTTTGTTATGTTGTTTGTGTCATAATTGACTCAAATTAATTATCTAATTTTCATTCGTTATTTTGGTATTTTATTAAACCGTATAAAGGAAAATTATATGCTTAGTTTAGTTACTAACTTTTTCCTTATTTTGCACATTTCTGTAACTTTTTAGAGAGGTAAGCGATCGACAATAGTTTAATTTGCGAAAATACATGATAATGCTAAGTGGTCTTATCAGTAGCTGATTAAAATGTATTAGTTTAATTTTATTATATTATTTTATTATTTTTAATAATTTTTCTATGAATACAAGATCCAAGTTACAATATTTAAAATGGGATACTAATCATGTTGTCAACGGTGACACCCCGCCTGAGATCAATTATTTTATTTTTCTTCAATGTTATTTCATTTACATTTAAATGAATAACATTGCAACAAATGCTGATGCATCAGTTATAGTTACTTAAACACACTTCAAAAGGGCCAAGTTATTAGGAGTTCAACTTTAGTAAAACACATTAACGTTAAAATGTTACGGTCATAAATTGGGTCATTAAACGCCATCATTTGGGTTTCGTCAATCAACAAACGAGTTGTTGATAAATTTTTACATCATAAGAAGGACAAACTACTCGCACAAATATGTGTTTATAGGAAAGAATGACAAAGATGCAACTAAAAAAAAGGGCTAGCAACAGGGAACCTGAAATCTTGGGAAAGTCGCGCTGGGGTAGTTAAAAACCAACCACCAGGAAATGTACAGCCGGTCGAGAATAAAGGAGTTTGTTGTTAAAATTGTTGTGTTTTATTTTTGTTTCTTACAGTGTAATAATTGCTCTAGACCTGTGTACTACGTAAAACAACGTTTAAGGGTCCAACCATCATACGAAGACGGCACGAGCCATAATTAACAACAACAAATATAAGAGTAATAAGTACTCTTCTCCAACAGTGCGGCCTATGTACAGTACGGCACGTCACACTGCATTTCCAATCAGCGTTAGATAAGCAGTTAAAAAATGCATACGAGAATTTTTGGGTTAAGAGATGTCATCCAAGAGTTTGTGACAGCAAAAGCAAAATGCAAGCCGGTACTAGCCTTAAATGACCGACTTTTTCGTCCTTTTGGACATTTATTCTCATAGACAAAGCTTTTTTGGTTAAAGTTTTGGAAATTTGAACTTTGAATTGTAATTTATACGCAAATGTTGAAAATAACAGTCCTCTTTAACACGTTTTTTTTTCAAATTGTAAACTCCCAAAGGTTTTCAATGCAAATGTTCCGTGAGGCAAATTTGCGGTTTTTGGTGATTGGCATCTGATATTGCGCACTTTTAATTACTTTTGGACCTGTTTTGAATTTAAAAGTAAATGTAGGATTTATAGGGAAAACACTTTTTATTAATTGTAAATCATTTTTAAATGTTTCACCACAAATTGCTGGTAATTTTAGTTAATTCAGTGTTATAAACTTATACCTGATAATGTACTAAACTGTCTGAAAATAAGTTTTGATTAACTATTTTATTAGGTCATCCTCAAAATTTGTGCCGCTAGAACTTATTCGTAAATTTTTTTCTACACGTCTTTGTTAATGGCAATGACAATAAAACATCGTAAAAATCTGGGAATACCCAAGTCAACTATTTTTGAACATATAAATAGGATAAAGGCATGGTTAATCGGAACAAACCACCCAGGGACTAAAAACGAAAAAAAATCCGTTCGTTTCTGTTCGGAACGGTAACGAAATATATCGTTTTCGTTCTTTTCGTTCTAACCGAAATAAATCTTTTTTCGTTTTCTTGAACCGAAATAATAACGTTTAAAACCGGTTTTACAATTTTTTTTTGTCGTCAAAAAATCAATTTTTTTCTAGTCACCACAACGCTCTATAAATACGATAACAATATTTGCGTCTCAACAAAAATATAAACGATGACGATGGGGTTTGATGCTCACGGACAGCATATTTTAGACTGGCGAACCATCGCCATATTAAATTTACCAAATCGTTAAATACATTAACATTTAACCATTTTATTAAGTTTAACACCAGTAAGGTGCAAAAACACAACGTGATAGGTTAAATTAGACACACGATCATTATCTAAAAATATGAAAATATAGCAAGTGCTGTTTTAAATTTGTTTTAGTACTAAAACTCTATGCATTTGAATTAAATAAGATCCTGCTGTAATTATTTAAAAAGACAAAAGAAAGAATTCAAGAGGATAATTTACTAAACGTTATAAATAAAAAAGAAAATTAAAAAAACTTATATTAACTTTAAATATACTTTAACTTTATAGTTTGTACATGCCATACAATATACATTTTCACATTCCGTTAAATCTTACTCGCAACTAACACATCTTCCAATAAATCTTCTTTTACATTAGTCCTTTTCGAAGTAAGAATAAATTTTACTATTATTAGGTGTCTAAACGCAAATAAAACATACACATTGTTAATATATATCCAATCAAGTGTATATTCTATATTGATGATATAAAAAACAAATTAGTAATAGAGAATATCTGTACCGTTAATTGTGTTACACGAAATTGCAAGTATAAACAATGAAGTTGTTAATACATATTCAGTTATAATATATTAAGGGAACGTTATTTTGCCGGTAAAATTATTGACAAAAGTTTGTTACTTTGGTAACATCCTGAGACAAAAGACATGACAAAATCCCTCGCCTTCGGCTCAGGATTTTGTCATTCATTTTGTCGAGGGATGTTACCTATAAGTAACAAACTTGAGGTAAAATTTTTCCTGCAAAATAATGTTCCGAAATATATTTGATTAGACTATTTCCCAAATAAGATACCAAAAATAATAAGGTACCATTTTCCTTTATTATTTGTTAACATTTTCGATAGCGTACTAACCTCTGTAGCGCATTTAAATCGTAACTCCTTTCCTTGCAAAATTTTTCAAATTGTTTCCATATTGACGTTTTGGATGCACCAGTATTTTTGGGAGTTATATTTGCAACAGTTTTTTGTATTTCTTCTATGGAAGTTATTCCAAAACGGCTCATTTTAAATAATATATTTTACAACTGTCAAACATCTGTAAACAAACAACCAGGTTGCTAAGGATATAATTGACATGACAACGGCATGTTTTCGCTATTTTGGAGGTGAAAAAAGCCCTAGGGCTTTTTTCGCTTAAAAATGAACGTGATTGGTCAAAACATTAAGGCGTGACTATAATTTGACTAAAGTGATTGGTTTCTATGGCCATGAGGGGAATAGTCACGTAAATATATGGAGAAAAGTGAAGCTCACTTATTTCAAGTGAGATTTTTTACTGCCTCGTGGAGTCTCCCCAGAACAGAAGGTAAATTCGCGTTTGTGTTTAACAAATAAAATTGAAATAACGACAAAACCGGTTAAAACCGATTAAAACCGGTTGTGAAAAATATTTATTTCTTTTTCGTACTTGAACGAAAAATAATAATTTCGTTTTCGGTTTCGTTTTCGTTCTTAAAAAAATTTCGGTTAATTTCGTTTAACGTTTTCGTTTTCGTTCCGTTCTCAGTCCCTGGTGGTACCCCACAAACTGTCTTAAGGAATTTGTTGGACAGAGTTTCAGCATGCATTTATCTGCTTAACCGTCACATGATGATTCTGGATAGATTAATAATAAAAGATAAAAAAATTGTAACATAGATAATTCGAAACCAAAACAACATTGGAACTTGTCAGGACGGCCTTTTGAAACAATTGTTATACGAGGAATCCACTTAAAGAAGATAGTTGTTTTAATATGGTGGGACTGCAAGGATAAAATGTTGTATTAAAAATTGCTTAATTTTGGGAAAAGTATAAATGCAGAGAATTATTGTCAACACTAAAAAATTTGAAGCGGGTAATTGCAACAAAACGCCCACGACTTGCAAATAGACGCTGCTTACAAGGGAAGGTTAAGATACGTTGTCTCTAGAAGCCGATCATGGCTGTGTTTATTGCATCAAGAACATCAAAAATAAATGTTTTGTAGAGTTATACGTGCCACTGGCCATTTTATTGGAAAAAAATGGGGAAAAACTGAAAAGTTGAATAAAGGTAATTTTTGCGATCGCGTCAGCTATGAAACCGTCAGAAATAAAATTGAAAATCTTCTATTTACCAATTCGCTCATCCTTTAGTTATATGGTGAAAAATTTTGGAAAAAATCTTAAACGGTTCAAGAAAAAAACGCGAAAACGAGGTGCTTGTAAAAACGGTTTCTCCTATATTAAACGCCTCTGCAAGTCGCGTAGATTTTGTTATAACAGATATATCACAACTTCTCAAAGGCGACTATTTAAATGAGCAATAGATAAAATAAAACGTGCATTAATTGTGAGCATTTAGTAAAATAATTGTGCATTTAGTAAAATATTTGTGCATTAAAAAAAATATTAGATCATTACAAAAAACGAATGTGCCATAAATAAATTTGTTTGTAAAAAAAAAAAAAACATTTGAGCAATATTTAAAAAAAATGGCATTAGAATAAATGTTGCGCATTTATAAATGTGGATGTTCCTTTAATAATATATTTGTACACTTAAATAAATAAATGTGCAATACATTCGTACCTCTACAAAAATATATAAACATCTCAAAAAATATTTGATCATTTGAAAAATTACATTCCCAATAGTTTAATTAAATCACCATTTAAATATTGAATGCGCGCATTCATTCAATTATTTGAACCACCAAAAAAATATTTTGTAACCTAAAACGAATAATATGTGCATTAACTTTGAGATACATATGTAAACATTTACTAGGAGTTGCAATTAGGTTTAAATATGTTAATGCTCCTCTAGAAGCAAAGAATTTGGCAATAGGAACAAAACAAAAACGGGGGCGGCCATCAAAAGCGAGAAAAGCTATGATCGTTCAATAAAATAAGGCAACTATTTAAACGGGCCTTATTTAAATATACATGAGCCTTAAAAACGAATACTTTAAGCAATAGAATTATAAATATTTAGGTATATTTAGGTTATAGGCTAGGGGAGATTTTTTTACAGCAAACATTGAATTTATCGACAAAATGTTTTATCATTTGCTTAAAAAAGATATATTTCTTTCATGCTAAATATTTATTATTATTTTAAATATTTCTAATGCACAAAGTATTCGTTTTAATGCACAAGTATATTTAAATATTGCCCGCTTAAATTGTACCCTGATGTTTGTTTGTTATGAAATATTGTTTAATTCCTTTAATAAAATAAATTAAAAAATATTAAACGAGTTTGTTTGTCTTTAAAAATGGTTTAGATGGAGTAAAGTTAAATAAAATATGTTGTAAAATACTTCAACTTCGATCCACATAGGGTGTAAAGTCTAATGACAAAATTTTATGATTTGCTTCAAAGATATATTGATTTCATGCTAAATATTTAATTATTTTATTGCTCAAAGTATTCGTTTTAGGGCACATGTATATTTAAATATAGCACATTATAGTGTTTTTTATTTAAAATAAAATATTTATTTAATGCGCACTTTTTAATACTTTATTGCACAGAAAAGTCGTTTTAGGGCACACTACAAATAAAATATTTCTCAAAGTAACATTTTTTATGTAAAATAGATATATTATTTAATGCTAAATATTTATTGTTCTACTGCTCAAAGTATTTCTTTTAGGGCACATGTATATTTAACTAATGCACGCTTAAATCGCACCCCTTCTCAAATCATTGCGCTTATGCAGGGTTTTCGTTTATGGCGTTTTTCTACGGAACCGTTTTAGATTTTTTTTTAAAACTTTGCACCATTTTACTTGTAAGGGATGCGCGCATTGGTAAATAGAAGAATTTCGATTTTATTTCTTATGGTTTCATGGTCAACGCGATAGCAAAATTACTTTAAATATTCAGCTGTTCAGTTTTTCCTCTATTTTTCCGGAGGAAATGGCCAGTGGCACGTATAACTGCATCACACATTTCCATCAATTTTTTCTCGTCTTTTATCTTTCACCTACCAGATTTTGTTCCTTTTTTTTTATCATAAAGAACAATACATAAAGGCAATTATCGTAAATTTAACAAAATTGCTTCATCTCCTGTAATACAATGCCAGTTCTGTTGTTAACAAGGCCCGAATACGTGAAGGAAGATGGAAATAATACAAAAACATTGTATATTACGCTCATAAAATATGTTCGTGAAAATAAGCGCAAAGATTTCTTTAATGAGATATCCCAAACTCCAAAACATTCGTATACATTTGTCCAATTATCAATACCACGATGAATTGTTTAATATTGGACAGACGGTCGAGACAAGTAGAAACAAGGATTTGATCAATATAAGAAAAATGTGTTTGAGAAACAATGGAACGTATGAAACTTCAATATCCTAGATGCCATAAAGTGTATTAAAATACGTACGTCTTCGCTGACAGAGAATATTAAATTTTCTTTTGCAATTGCTGTGTACAGTTTTAATATCCTTTTTATATCACATGCTTATTTGATGTGTGTGTGTTTATGTCAGGGATAAAATAACGGTATAAGTCGTTACGTTATCGTATAACGTTATTTATAATTTGTTTTCGTTAAATAACGTTATAATTAACTTAAAAAAATGAATCGTTTTGTTTATAACGTTATGTGAATAATGATAATTATATAACGTTATAAAAATAAAAATAATTTGTAACTCTGATATTATAATTTGGGATCTTTAAAGCTGTAAATTTTAGTAAATGGTACAAAATTACCTTTAGATTTTAATTTTCATGACTTAAAGGGACTCCAAAATGGCATGTGATTTAATAATGAAGACTATTCCCCTCATGGTCATATAAACCAATCACTTTAGTCAAATTATAGTCACGCCTTAATGTTTTGACCAATCACGTTCATTTTTAAGCGGCAAAATTCCTAGGAATTTTTTCACCTCCAAAATAGCGAAAACATCCCGTTGTCATGTCAATTATATCCTTAGCAACCTGGTTGTTTGTTTACAGATGTTTGACAGTTGTAAAATATATTTAAGATGCGCCGTTTTGGAATAACTTCCATAGAAGAAATACAAAAAACTGTTGCAAATATAACTCCCAAACATATTGTTGCATCCAAAAAGTCAATATGGAAACAATTTGAAAAATTTTGCAAGGAAAGGAGTTACGATTTAAATGCGCTACAGAGGTTAGTACGCTATCGAAAATGTTAACAAATAATAAACGAAAATTGTACCTAATTATTTTTGGTATCTTGTTTGGAAAATAGTCTAATCAAATATATTTCGGAACACTATTTTGCAGGAAAAATTTTAACTCAAGTTTGTTACTTATAGGTAACATCCCTCGACAAAATGAATGACAAAATATAAATTTGGAGAAGGAATAAGGTATTTTGGTCTTGATAATTTTTTGACAGATGTCGGCGACCAATAACGTTACTTTAATATAGATTAAACCACACCCCTGACACACCACTCTGACAGTACTTGTAAAATTTGACATAACAGATTATGTATGTAGGTACCTAAATACTATTTGGTTCATTACTTTTTATTATAATATAATTCTTGAATTAAAAATTAGTTATAAATTATCTATTAATAATAACAATCGCAGTAAGTAGTAGGTATACTTTAATTTATCTAGATTACACAACATTTTAATTTGACAGATAGGTTAGGTGAAGGAAATTTTCTGACAAAATATAACTCGTGCATTGCAAATAATCTATAATTTTTGACAAATCTTCACTCATGCAAGTTGAAGCAGAAAAAATCACGAGTGCACTCGTGATTTTTTCAGCAAGAAGTTTTCAGCAAGTTTGTGCTAGAACTCGGAAATCGAGAGTGCTATGAAAATTTCGTTAACATATTTGAAATCTACGTAAAAACATCTATAAAAGCCAATTTTTATTTTGGTTCTAACTCATATGGTTCCAGAATTATTTAAGTTTGAAAAAATCGACCTTTTTCAGTTTTTTCAAAATATTTCAAAAAGTTGATGACGTAGGTCAAATTTGAAAATGGCATCAGATTTTCCTTTAAATTCTGCACAAATTTGCTAATTTAAACGTTTCTGTATCTCTAATATTAACGGAGTTACCCATACAACAGGTTAGAAAAAGGGGCACCCTGTATATTATTAAATGGGACAGTCTTAGCTACAACTCGACGAAAAAAACGATGTTTTAAACACCATTTATTTGTTCTGACGTCACCGACATTTTTTAAAAATTGGTTGGTACAATTTTTTTGGTGTATTCTTGTAGAGCATTTTCAGTACATTTCAACGGTCTAGACTTTTAGAAGGGTTATACTTTGAAATGTTTGTAAAACATGCAAAAAGCTAGTTCGAGCTGGTGGACCATTTAATCAAAACTTCTGTTTAAAAAAATAATTACTCATAATCAAGCAACCTTTTTTAAGGTTTAAGTGTTTTTACACTTTCTTAACTGAGAAGACGATGCCAGTTATGCATAGACAACAATGGCGCACAGTTTGAGCAATTTCGTTAGTCCTGTTTTGTTATCGTTGTGGTATAATATCCAATAGCAGTGTTCTCATTAGTAATAGTCATTCAGATTCCACTGACTTACAGTATTATACAGTGTTAATTTAAAACAATTGAAGAAAAAAAATAAGAAAGTTATAAATTTATCTTATCCGTACAAATTTTTTAAATTTTTCTTAAACGAATTATACCATTTTCACTTTTAAATAAAGGTTTTTCAAAATTATTTATGCATTTATTTGTTGTACCAGTTTGATGACAATTACTTAATCCTATAAACTATTGTTTGTGTGTTTGCATTGTTACGTTTTTGTTTTAAATACATTTAAAATTAAAAAATTGTTACATTAAAATAGTGCAATATGTAACACACTGCATAGTTTTTTGCAACTGTAATATTTAAAATAAAACCTTAGAGTACGTTAAGTGTATATATTTAAAAATTTAAAGCCAAAAATCTAATGCTAATTCTATCTTCTAATCATAATATTATACATCATATAAATATTTTTATAATTTATTCTGAGCTTTATTTTTATTTCAACGATTTAAAGCAATGAATTCTTGGCATTTTCTAAACTTTGTGTCCTTTACATAAATATAAATTACACCTGCCACCTTGGAGTACTTAAAAATTAATTCAACAAACCATAATTCACTTAGCTGAAGTCATCTCACTGCTGCGTACTCCACCTATTGTTAAATGTGGTTGTTTTTCAAGATACTCCTTGCTATAAGGGTCGAAGCAAGGCTGATATCACGAGATTTCCCACAGGAACTATGCTAGTAAGAGGTTGAATAGATACTTTATATGTGAAACGAGTGAACAAAGTAATTCAGAGAGCAGAAGGGTTACTAATTGTTTTCCAAGAGTTTGAGAACAAATGCAATTTCTAACTTGACTGTTTCGCTATGGCGTCACATTAACGGAAGAAAATGCACGGAATAATCTATTTCAAACTTGTAACCTACATTTTATGCCCTCTTTTTAGTTGCTCTTAATCGCAAGCACTACTAATAAGTTACTTTTGAGTAGCAAGCGATTAAACAGCGACTAAATATTTTGTCGCTATGGTATTACAGATTTGTAGTCGAAAGTAGACTTCGAAGAGTCTAAATATTTGTGCAAAATACAGTGTGAACAAATTGGAATGTTTTACAGAGTACCTATCTCGGTTACCGTACTAGTTAGCGAAAATCTGATATCGGTCTCGTAGGCTATTTTTTTGAGAAAATAAAGCCTATGTAATCAAATTTTTATATCGGTTTCCATTTTGGCACTACAGACGAAAAATAAAATTCCATCATTTTTGAAAACTTACTATAACTTCTTTATTTGATAGAGTAGAACATATTGTTGTCAAGGTTTTTTATACAGATTTTTATGCTTAATTTAATAACAAAATTTTGACCTAAAGAAAACTTATATTTTTTTAAATGGAAACCCTTGTTGGCCAAGACTGCATGAGAGAGTTTTTTTAAGCTTTTCAAAAATATACCGGGTGTAAATGAAGTGTGATACATTCCCTTTTTTTTCGTTAGTTTAGATTTTAGATAAATGAAATTTTAGATATACAGGGTGCACCACGACCCTGAGATTCTTCGATAGCTCCTTTATTAATGAAAATATCAAAAAATGTTTAATACAAATATTGTGCGAACCTATTTCCTACATAAACTAAAATTATTTTCAAATATACAGGGTGTTTCGTTTGACCGGCACATATAAAAATTTAATTTTTTTTAAATAGAACACCCTGTATATTTTTACATTTTTGGATTCCTCTTAAAATTTACTTTAAAAAATGTTATATGGGTCTTAAGTCAACCGTTTTCGTAAAATTTACATTTTTATGACATTTTTGAGCAATACAACACTTTCATTTTTTTTTACATTAAAGTTATTTAAAAAAGCGGTAAAATTTCGTTTAAAATTTAGATTGACAATAGATTAATTAACACTTTGCGCTAGCTACATTTTAAAAATATTATACAGGGTGTTTTTTACGCTTGGTTAAACTTGTGAAAGTTTAAACATCGATAAGTCATTTTTCTTAAATGCAACACCCTGTATATTTTTACATTTTCTTGTAGAGAATTTAATTGTCTTTCGAAATTATTCAGCATTCCTATACCTAAAGTTAATATTTTTCGAGCTATCTCGATTTTTATTAGTATTACTAATGCAATTAAATTATTTTAAAGTGGGCCATGGACGTGTCGTAATTTTTCAAAGAATTTTTAAACAAAAGAATAAAAAGAGCTGCAACTTTGATTTTAGGCTAAAAATGTACCCCATTTTACCGAAATTTATCGTATAAATTGTTCAAGATTATGTTCTTGTTCTACACACAGCCGTAGACCTTGTCTGAAAGACTCTAGCTCCCTTTATAACATTTCGGGGGTTATACCATCAAAAGCAACACGAATCCTGTTCTGCACATCTTCAGCAGTTGTTGGGGGGTCTTGATACACTTGTTTTATGGGTCCCCACAAAAATAAATCTATAGGGGTAAGATCAGGTGACCTAGGTGGCTAGAAGATTGGTCTACCTCGCCCTATCCATCTATTAGGATATTTTGTGTTCGGCAACTGCAGTACTTGCTGTGTTGCTTTTAATGGTATAACCCCCGAAATGTTATCAAGAGTGCTAGAGTCTTTGAGACAACATCTACGGCTGTGCGTAGAACATGAACAAGGATATAATTTTAAACAATTTATACGATAAATTTTGGGGAAAAGGGGTACATTATGGGACTAAAATTAAAGTTGGAGCTCTTTTTATTCTTTTGTTTAAAAATTCTTTGAAAAATTACGACTTACGTCCATGGCCGACTTTAAAATATTTTAATTGCCTTAGTAATACTAATAAAAATCGAGATAGCTCGAAAAATATTAACTTTAGGTATAGGACATGCTTAATAATTTCGAAAGACAATTAAATTCTCTACAAGAAAATGTAAAAATATACAGGGTGTTGCATTTAAGAAAAATGACTTATCGATGTTTAAAGTTTCACAAGTTTGACCAAGCGTAAAAAACACCCTGTATAATATTTTTTAAATGTAGCTAGCGCAAAGTGTTAATTAATCTATTGTCAATCTAAATTTTAAACGAAATTTTACCGCTTTTTTAAATAACTTTAATGTAAAAAAAATGAAAGTGCTGTATCGCTCAAAATTTTCACAAAAATGTAAATTTTACGAAAACGGTTGACTTAAGACCCATATAACCTTTAACATTTTTTAAAGTAAATTTTAAGAGGAATCCAAAAATGTAAAAATATACAGGGTGTTCTATTTAAAAAAAATTAAATTTTTATATGTGCCGGTCAAACGAAACACCCTGTATATTTGAAAATAATTTTAGTTTATGTAGAAAATAGGTTCGCACAATATTTGTATTAATTATTTTTTGATTTTTTCATTATTAAAGGAGCTATCGAAGAATCTCAGGGTCGTGGTGCACCCTGTATATGTGCAAAAAACCGGGCTTTTTGGGCACATGCACACATTTGTTTCATTTCCGGTTTCGCCGGAAATGATACCAACTTTGTTATTTAAAATGGAACACCTGTATATTTTTACATTTTTGGATACAACTGCACAATTTAGGTTACTTTTTATAACCTCAAAATTGTTTTGAACAAAATTTTTTATTACGGGTGCCGTAACCTGCAAATTGATTTTTATTAGGTATGTCAACAATTATCCAAAATACGTTTTTGTAAATTTTAAATAACATTTAGGTTACTTTAATCGGCTTTGAAGGTTGCGGAATCAGTTTTTTGACAAAAAGTACATTTTTTTAAATGGAACTATTGTGGTACCAGCGGTTATTTAAATGAAGCATCTTCTAACGAATCCATCGATACCAATAATTTGTATTTTTATTAAGAGTCAGCTTCAAAAACATCAAATTATTGTTAAGATTTGTTAAGAGATCCTGTTAATTTGAACACTTTGAAAAGTTTAATATGTTAGGAGTTTACATTGTAAGTGATAAAAACGTAGCGGCTGCTGCAGAATTTGCTTGGAAATGATGTTCAGTTGTTTATTAATTGCAAACATCACTTGTTTACAAAATCATGGCAAACTTTGATATGGAAATGTTTATTATTTCTTGCAACAAATGTGTGAAGCTATAAATTTTTGAAAAGCTAAAAAAAATGTTCTTTCATATTATAGTCATGGCCAACTAAGGTTTCCAATTTAAAAAATATAGGTTTACTTCATATCTCAAAAGTCAGGGTCGCTAAAAAAAATATTTTTGTTTTTAAATTAAGCATAAAAACGGTATAAAAAACCTTTTTAATAAATAAAGAAGTTAAAAGTAAATTTTCAAAAATGTTGAAATTTAATTTTTCGTCTGTAGTGCCAAAATGGAAAGCGATATAAAAAATCTGTTTAAACAGGCGTTCTTTTCTTTAAAAATAAATAAATAAAATAAATAGCCCCAGAGACCGATATCAGATTTTCGCCAAGTATTACGGTAAGCGAGATGCCCCGTCAAACATTCGAATTTGGTCCACCCTGTACTGTTAAGTGTGTATGGCATATGGATTCATTAGTAAATGTCTAACGTCAAAAATTTGTATGGTTATTTACCGTGCATTAATTACCGCACGTCATTAGGTTGTGTTGCAGATTATATTGGTGTTGTAATAATAATGTTTTTGTGATTAAAGTTCATAAAACAGTACTAAATAAATTTGTCGTACAAAAACTCTATATAGGTATGTCGCAATCTTTCAGTTAATTTTTACTAATTAAAAAGCCCCACAGGTGAAGTATTACATTTTCTCACTACATTAAAAGCAGGGTTGAGCAGATTTAAATCAATTGATTTAAATCATGATTTAAATTAAGTGGTTTTTTTAAAAAAATCATTGATTTAAATCACGATTTAAATCACGATTTAAATTAAGTGAAAAAAAAACATCAATTTAAATCACTTATTATATGAGTAGGTAATAAACATTTATAACAAAACAAAATTTTATTTTCTCAAATAAAAAAAACATTAGGTATATGGTATTTATGTATATAAGTATTTTAAAAAAACAACAGTTCTTATATGTATATACGTATTAAATACATACTTATACGTAACGTAACGAAACGTAATTCATTTAAAATAATATATAATAATATACATTTATAAATTTTTGGTATTGTAATGTTGGAATAAAAATACCAGTTTTGCAGCCTTTTCAGTTCCCAGTTTATTTCTTATTGTCGAATGGACCAATCCAAATGTTGAAAAAATTCTTTCAACTGAGG
Source organism: Elmis aenea (assembly GCA_947652605.1). Lineage (NCBI taxonomy): Eukaryota > Metazoa > Arthropoda > Insecta > Coleoptera > Elmidae > Elmis > Elmis aenea. Next base: position 31,317,486 of record OX393582.1, read on the forward strand.
CCGAAGAAGTTACACTGCACATTAGTTGTGTTAATATTGGCAACACTTTATTAATATCGGAAACATCTTTTTGTGATTTCCACCACTGTATTGGAGTAACATTATTAATAATTTCCTCACTAAACATAACAGATTTAAATGGATCAGATTTAGCTTCAAATTTTATTATTATGGGTAATAAACCACTGTGTGGGTAACTTTCTGCTGCTACTTTTAAAGCTGCGTCTTTTTCATTATATTTTAAAGGAAATTTTGTTTTTCTAGGGTCTAATAAATAAGCCAAAAAATGGTGCGGTGGCAAAGCTTGAGCATATCGTTTTTGAAATGCAGCCATTTGTTTAATATTTAATGTAATAGTATCATCAAAAACAGCCTCAAGTTCTTTCCATGCTTCTACAGCATCAGCTAAAAATGCATCTGTTCTTTGTAATTTGTCTAAAGTTACGGAAATTGGTTTTATTATTTTTAAAAAATCTTCTGCCGATCGTTTCAGTTTAATGTTAGACACCTTTTGGAATATTAAAGAATCAATTTGGTCTTTGTTCTCTTCACAAATTTGTAACAATTTCTGCCATTCTTGTGTAAATATTTCCAAGCAATCTGCAAGAGTATTCCATCTTACGTCTTGAGGCAATATTAACGCCTTACCTCCGGCAGCTTTATATTTAGCACTTGCCAAATGATTATTACGGAAATACTTAACAACATGCACAACATTTTCTTTAATATCGCGTATCTGCAAGTCCTTGGAAAGTAAATTTAGAATGTGTGCTGAACATCCATAGGTTATCACATTTACATCGTTTACTTCATTTTTAATGTTTTCTCTCATTTTGCTCATATTAGCTGCATTATCTGTAACGAAACTTGAAACTGCACAATTATATTGAGTTTTGCACTTATTTATTAAACTGATTGCTATACTTGTTAAATAATCGGCTGTATGTGCATGTCCTGATGTATCTATACTTTCAAGGAGGAAGGTTGATCCATAATCTGTTGTTACAGTAGCGCAAATTATCGGTTCGTTATGTACATTTGACCAACCATCTAAGGAAAGGCAAACCGAACTATTTGTTAATTTTGCAAGACATTTTTCTTTTTCTTCCATGTACACTTCATTTAATAATGTTGAAGATACAGCGAACCTAGAAGGTGGTGAATAACCTGGCCGTAACATTTCGATTGCTTTTATCACTTCTGGTTGTTCGATACATCTGAAACTACTATTTGTCGCATAAATAGCTTTTGCGATTTGTCTATCAAGATTTTTCTTTAACTCGTTAGAAGTACGCACTACAAATGATTTCATTAATAAATTTTCAGTCATTTCTTTTTTTTTTTTTAGCAGGTGGTGAGCTTATATTTGTATTTGTATCCATTCTAGACGTACTAGGTTGTGGATCAAAAAACTCTTTCGGTTGACTTGTTTCTATGGTGGTAGGATTAGAATCTGTGTCAGTATCTTCTGTATTACATTCAGTAACTTCATTCATATGCATTTGTTTCTTCTGACATTTTTCACGGTGTGCTTTTAATCTTTGTACCAGACCTTGTATTTCTTCTTTGCAATATTTACAAACTGCTCTGCTCCCAGCTTTCCCTTTCAATTTGTTTGATTTATCTATAAAATGTTGCCAAACACTATCCCTTTTCCTTCCTGACATTATGTTGCGTTTATTTATGTGATGTGTACACGTTTGCTAACTAAAATGAACTGAATAACAGAATCTGGGATACCCTTACATACAAAACTGCATTTGCATCTTTAGACAAGTATTTTCAGGCATAGAATTCGATCACAGGTCACATATAGTTGATGATGAATAGCAAGCATGGTTTTGTAGATCATATACTACACTTTGAAATATAAATATAATCATACTGTTTATTGCTTGTTAAGACAAAGACTTAATTATATATAACATCACTATTTAGCACAGATTTTTTTCGAAATTTTTATTCATTATATTTAATTTTTTATTTTAACAAAAATTCTCCAATGAATTAAATATATTGGTTATTAAATATATTAGCACAAAACAGAAATAGCATGCAAATATGAACATTTGATTTAATTTTTAAAAAATCTGATTTAAATCAAAAAAATCTGATTTAAATCAAATAAATCGATTTTTTTGATTTTTTTAAAAAAATCATGATTTTTATCAACCCTGATTAAAAGTGACACAGTTACAGTGAAATAATTATTTTGTTTAGTGACAATAAACAACGTTGAATTTCACATATACATTGATAAGAAAATATTGCAAAAGCAAAGCGTGTGCGGGAAAATAATAATAAAAAGAATATACTTTCATTTGTTTCCTGTTATTTCTGTATAAGGAAAAGCTTATATTTTCCGCAAATCCCCAATGGCAGCTGATTTCTGCTTTAGCGTGTATCTAAAACGACCAACACAAGCTATGCAATGCACTAGGGTAGTGCCCTGTCGATTTTTCTCTGGTTTTAAATCAAAAAAATAAACTCAACTAGTTAATTTAATTTAAATTGCATGCCTTATTCTTATTTGATAGTTCTTTTATTGTGTACGCAAGATTTTAAGTTAGTAAGGAATAAGAATAACGTTTTATACCAGTAAATCAATGTTGTTGGCTTCCGCGGCCGATGTCCAAGTCCAGTGTATGTGAACTGTTTCCGGGTTGGAACCGGGTCGAAGGTTTCTTCATAACCGACGTTTCGTCCTCCTTTATCGGGGACATAATAAAATTTAGCGGTGACCAGTTTGACTATGACGACGAAGTCACGGTTTATCGTGGAGTCGAAGGACGCGAGGGGTCTCCGACGTCGCGTGTGGGCCATCGATAAAACTCGTGGACTTGCCGGACCGCAAGAGTGGCTATCTTTACAGGCGACATTTGTTTATGAATAGGATATGCATAAGCTAGTACCCCATTATAATAAAGGGCTCAATACCTAATGGTGGAAACTATTTGTGAAATATTTTTTAAAAAGATTCAAAGTAATTTCCCATTTATTTTAATACTCAAACATTTCAACATCCGATAGCCTATTTTGCAATATTGCCGAGCGTGGATAATGTATGATCGTGTCGTGGTTGAACCCTTTATTTTTGACAGACACATCTTTTTGGCGGTGTGGGGTGAAGAATATCCAAAATACGCCTATTAGTCGCTCTGAACTAATGACAATTCTAGTTTTGATAAAAAAGGCGTAAAACAAAATTTTGTCGTTTGTTAATTAGTTATTTAGTTTTGTGCACAGAGAGGGGGTGCACATCTGATGTTTAAGATTGTTACCGACTGTGCCCCTTTAAAACTAGATTATTTAAACAAAACTGATTCTTGTTTTCACCCCACCAAAATTCCTAAATAAAGTTGTACACGCAAAAATATGGTAAACTGCATTCAAGTAATATCAAATAATAATAAAATTACGTCTATGCTAATATTTTACAAAAACAAACTTTTCATTAAAATCAATACAAATTACATACAATGATCTTTCATAACCTCTTGGTTATGGCCCATTTAATAACCTAGCAGGGATTCTCTTAAGAATGTTCATTGTGTTTGTGGTTCATAAACAATATTTCAATCATCAAGTCATTCGATACCTTCTGTAGCAGACCTTGCATCGCTTCGGTCCAAGTACCGATAATTTATGGTGTCATTTAATATTAGCCAGGCCATATCCTCACGAAATAACCCAAAAACTCTTATTTTATTTCTGATTACATTATTTAAAAACGTAAACCTTCCATGGCTAAACTAATGTTTTAAGAAATGGTTGATAAGAAACAGACAAAACAAACTTGAGTTAAAAATATGATTTAATTTTAAAATTCTCACAATAGTTTGAAAGCCAGAACAATTATTGAAAATGCATTGAAAATATTGATTTTATTTAAAATTATTTATATACTACATTACTAATGCGGTCGTCACATAAGCTTATCGAATTTAAATAACCCGGTACAGACAAATTGAAACATTTACGTAAAGCCTAAAATACTGTTGGTCTTTGCTTAAAACAACCAAAAAGGAAGCTATTTAAATATATTTTGTAAACTGATATAAAACGAAATAAAAAGAAGGTTTTATTTCTCCAATTAACGACGAGGAAACTAAAAAGCACAATAAAAACATTTCAACAGTTGATGTATTTATAACAAGAGACTTTTCATTCAATTCAAAGATCGACAAATCACAGCAATTTTTGAAATTATGTTCTAAAAATGTCAAACGCTGCACGAATGTGATGCAATTCGATATTTCCCTTTCAGAGTTGTTAATTAAATACGTGAAATACAAATTGGCTAGCTCTGACTCGTTTGAAGCCATTTATAAATCAGAATTCGGTATTGTCTTGTATTTACATTATTCCTTGCTGAATTTCATTCTTTATTGTGTTTTAGGCTGAAAGAAACGCGATCACAAAATTATAAACAAAACGTAGTATTTTTCAGGAATACTTTAATTTCGGCTTCCTGGGTGAAAACACGGTCTAAATTGAATAGCATGGGCCACAAATTTATACTCTGCGAATTACGCGACATCTAATTTAGTTTTTCTGGTCTAGCAAGACGTAATAATTTATATCCGTCGCTCTCCGCATTTGATTATGTCTCGAAATTCGTGCAATAAAGGCGTAGGCAATTTTCTACTCAGCGAGAGGAAGTCATATTAGTCTTCCCACCTTTACAAATTGCGTTTTCATCTTTGTTACCATAAGATTTTTAATTAACGTCTAACGAAAATTACTTTTTTGATTTTATACAGGGTGTCACACCCAAAAAGAATTATTCGGTAGCTATTATTAGGGCTTTTGAAAGATAATTTGAAATGTGTTTTATCTATTGCCCTGTAACTAATTTCAATCGAATAAAAAAAAGTTTTAAAACTGATTAGTTTAAAATGGTTTAACCTTATCCATAAAAAATGATATAATCTATTTAGAATTAAGTAAATTAACACACAAATTTTTAATTTTAGCATAATGGACCGAGCATAAGAAACTTCTTCTTATTTTTCTTACGCACGTCTACCGTTAGGTCTAAGACAGTGTTTCTCAAACTTTTTATTCTGAGGATCTTTTGCAAAATTAATAGTTTACAAAGGACCCCAATGATTTGTTTTATAAGCAATGTTTAGTTTTAAATTTATCCTGGTAAATTAATTTTATATTTTTCAAACATAATTAAAGGCTCAGGGGCCCCCTTCTAAAGGATGCAGGGACCCCTAGGGGTACGCGGATCACACTTGAAGAAACACTGATTTAACCTTTTGTGTCCTAGTGCAGTGGTTCTTAACCATTTAGTAGTCGCGGCCCCCTAAATACCCTAAAATATTTTCGCGCCCCCCTAGTTTGTCGTAACAAAAATATTACGATCTATTTAAGAAGATATCTCTCCGATGGTTCGAGTAAAACAAGGAGCAAAAAATATTTTATTGAAAATTTCAATATTCTAAGAAGTAAAAACGTTTTATAAATTTTTCTCGGCTCCCCTTAAAATCTTTTGCGGTCCCCCAGGGGGTCGCAGCCCCCCGGTTAAGAATCGCTGTCCTAGTGGTGGTGCACGGAGGACACATTTCAAATAATTTTTACCCAGGCGCCTAGTGATTCTACGTTATAGCCACATAGATGTTGCGTGCGCAAATGTCTCTTCTTTCAAATAAAACACATGGTTTCTTCCTACTTCGTTCCAAAAAACATGCAAAAACAGCAAAACTACGTGTTATCATACCCCTTGTGTTTGACAACTTTTTTTTGTGGTAAATACTGTTATGGCAGGTACGTTTTTTAATAAATTAGTTAAAAACAAATCAAAAACTGTTATGTGAGCATTCTGATGATTATTTGGCCAAAAAATTAGTTAGATTTCACATGTAAAAGTTGGTGGCCTTATACTGGAAACACAAGGCAAAGGGTAACTTTACTTTAATTACAGGCAAAAAATATTCTGTTTGCGACTTGGAAAAAATGACTAAAAATGAATTCAATTCAGTTTTAGAAGAAATACCGTCTGATCGCGATTCAGATTTAGATGACATATCTGAGGATAAGTTTGGAGAAGAATATAATGTTAATATTAAAGAAAATGAAAATGAATTGTTTGATATAAACGCAATAGACGTTATCTTTCCCAATAAAATTCTAGATAATAACGAAAATGATGGTATTTTTCACTCCGATCAAATTGAGGATGAAGAAGACATGTGGAGCCGTAATGATGAGATTGATCTAAATACCATGAGACAAACACTGTTACGAAGTGATACTATTTGGACTATTGATGAAGCAAGTTGCTTACAAAATGCAAAAATATTCAATGATATTTATTAAAAGTTTTGTAAATTTAATTTTTTGCACTTTAATTTGTAGTAATATTTGAATATTGACATATTTTGTAACAAGAAATTTAAAAAAAAGAAAATAAATTGTTCTACCTTAGCATTGCTATTTGCCTGGTGTCCCCACACCGAAGACACTTCCTGAAACCTAAAACTGTCGTCTGAAAAATGTACTTGAAAATTTACATTTTAGAATTATTCTTTAATGATGATTTATTAAAAAAAATTGAAAAAAGGCAAGTAAATTAAATTTCAGTGTTAAAGGGACTTTTGTTTCTTCTTGTGTATAAGGAATCGGTTCTAACCAAGACTCGGTTAGTACAACTCTCTCCATCTCTTGCATTATTTTTCTAGCTCTCTAACTTAACTTCACTTGATGCTTTTGTTCGCGGTAGCTTCTTCCATCTTCCACCTTCTCATTCCTTGATCGTTCCTTTCAGTTTTTATTTCGAATTTGCGCTTTATATGCTTTTCTGGGAGTTCTATCTTCTCCCATTCTGTGCATGACCTAGCCATCTTGCAAGGAAGGGTCACGATATATGTATTGTCGCTAGAGTCTGATCAAGGCTGTGTTTATTGCATCAAGTACATCAAAAGTAAATAAAAGATTCGAAGTTTTTTTTTTAGCACAAAATTTACAGTTCTTCGGCTCTATAACAACTTATTGCAAACCTATGGGGGAGAGTTTTGACGCCCCTTACCCCCCTGCTGCGTCACTCTACGAAAACGTTTGTTTTTCAAAATTTCTAATTTGTTTCTACTAATTTATTTGTTATAGCTTCTGACAAATAAAAAACGATAGTCTTGAAACACTTAGAGTTTATTTAAAGAAGATATTCTTTATAAATAATAAGACTCGTATAGTTTTATTGAACAATGTTCTAAACGACGTTACACAGGGTACACTTTGATAACGATTATTTAACCATATAACGCTAATAATAAGTACCTACACAAAATACAAAAATTGTACCTTTTTTTATTTAAACAAGTTTATTTTACTCCAGTGTTTAATTTAAGAAGTTTTGTTACATTTTAGTGGAAAATGTAATCATGTTATATCAAGTCATTTTCAATGGTATAATGAATTTTCCAAATTTAACGATTATGCCAGATGCAAACCATTAATTAAACTTGAATATCCGTTGCTTTGAGAATCTTTGTTGGTAATTAATGAGAATTTCTAGGGTTTGTCCCTATCAAAAGTTTTCATTTTAACGACACTGGACGATTAATTATATTTTCAGATATGGTCCTTGTTATTTCAGTTTAAACTCTTCGCATTATTGCATTCTAACCACTGCGAACATTAAATGCTATTGTTAATAGCGCATACAGGGTGTTCTACAACTCAAACTTTTATGAACACCTTCGCGGAAAGTGCGATTTTATTATGATTTCCAAGTAAAGCACCTTGTTTTTTAGGTAATTTTACTATTTCACACTCAAATACATGTGCACTACGTAAAAATAAATATCATCGCCTTTTTCGATAAAAAAAAAAGATCGCTGTATATGCAGTCATGTTCCAGGACATCAATTTGGTTGGATAAGCAGTCGTCCCATACCATTAAATTTTTTGAGAAAAAAATCAATTCATAATAATAATATTAATAGTAAAAATGCGTAAAAAATAAGAGGGGAGTGGACGGAGGCGTATAGGAGGAAGCCAAGGACAACGCAACGCACGCTGGCCTTACACCCGAAAGGGTAAACAAAGGCTTTAGGATTAGTTAGTTAGTTAATCCTAACTTGCAGTATCGATATATTGTGAAATATTGCACATGTCATCAGGTAAAAATTCTTAAAATCCATTCAAGTCTTACAAAACTAACATTCCCACAGCTACGGAAAAAATGCAAACCAAAACTTAAGCCCAAAGAATTTTCTTTATGTAAAACGAGTGGTTTTTGAAGCAAATATAGCAAAATTTTGTAAATTATCAACCAGTGAAATATTAACGATTATGGATTGTTTACACGAATTATCAAAATTTTAAAGAAGGGCATTTTTGTTTGACCATATGGCCATAGGTAATTGCCGGGTTTCGCATCCAGGAACACAACTTAATTTTGCTACTATCTACCTATTACTATTTTTGCCCTAATTCAACCAATTTTAAGTAAACAGAATTTGCACACTACAATGTATCACTTAACTTTCGTAAAATAAACGTTGCTCAAAACTACTGTACATCGACAAACGTGTTTGAGACAGATAATAAATACGGTAAAAGTTACAAGTGTTTGATTCACAGAACATGGCGGAATTTTCAGACTGTACTGCGTTCTCTATTATTTATCGTAAACAACAACCCATTCGATATTTAGTTTGCAATCCAGTTCATGTAAAAAAAAAACGGTTTTTGCGCTCTCTGTTTAACAATTACCTAGTTAAAAACAAATTTCGACCGCCATGGAACAGTGGGCACATCGTGGTATACACTTTTGGCGCGTCGTCTCGTTCAGCGGCGTGTTCAAGCGAAGAAAGCGTCTCGTTCGAAGAGGACGTTCTGGTGCTTGATACAGTCTGGCGGGTAGAACCGTCGTAGCGAAAGCGTTAACAATGCAAGAGAATAGGTATATTATTGATTAAATTATGTATTTTGTTCATAAAAAAAAAATTATTATTAAAAACGCTACAAATATTATGCTTCAGATAATTAATTTTAAATTTGAAGCCAGTGCTTTAATAAGCATAAACTATTCGATTATTTTTTTGGCAGAACCTTCTTGAAATAAAATGCGTATATAAATTAATGTTACAACCAAACGACGCATACATTTTTTGAGTTGTGTGGTGTTTAAAACAAAAACGGTTTAGCAACTTTAGCGTTAATTTTACAGTCATTTGATTTTAATGTACTTTTATATAAGTTTACCGATGAAAATCTCATAAAATAACGGAGGCAGAACTTGAGGGGTCGCTTGCGAACTTTGAACACTTTGAAGTAATTTTAAATCTCATTTTCAAGGCGACGTCTACCTTAATAACCCGTCACTTTCGCTCAAGTGTCAACTATGAGATGACTGAAGTTAGTTACTTTTGATTATAACATACAATGACATCTCATTTGGTGTACAAAAAACAAACGTATGCGCGCTTGTAGCATATCATACCGACTGTACGGAAATGGATAGCAAAATCGATTCACTTAGAGTTAAAAAGATTTACCATATTAATTGTATTCCAATATCCTTATTAAATTGTAAGTTTGTTTAATTATGCAAAGTAAGTACAGGTAGATAAACGAATTGCCTTGAAACTGTTAACGTATTCTTGTTAGTATAAATTATAAAATATTAATTGAATATAATTTCTTCACTTATTGGATAACCTTATGAACTCCTAAACTTGCAATTTCGTGGAGCACACACGACAGTGCAGATTTATATCATCTCTCTTCAATGTGCTAATTGGATCATAGACAATATTATGTATTGGATTGGATTGGGCAACGTACAAGGCGCGAAAAAGTGACGTAATTTTTGACAATATAAAAATATGACATATTGTGTCCACCGCATTAATAAGGAGTATTATATATTATTTCCTCAGAGAAGGTCCCCTTTCGGGTTCCTGTACTGTGACCTATTGGTCTTTTGTACCCTCTGGTGATAGCATCTTAAAGAAGTTCTGTGTTTTTGAAAAACTCCAGGATTTTCTTTAAGGGTGTCTTCCTTAACTCTTCTTGGTTGGCTTTTTCCATACCTAGAAGTGTACGCCGATAGGGCGTGAATCCTTTACACTGGCATATTACGTGAAGAGGAGTTTCTTTTTCTTCTCCACATCCTTTGCATATGTCGGTCTCTGAGCACCTTTTTAAGTAGAAGTATTTGTTTAGCCCAGTGTCCTGTGACAAGTCAAGTGGTTGCTCTGATGTCTGCTCTGCTCAACCTGGGCATTTCTTGTGTCTTTTCTTTTGAGACCATTGACAGGGTAGCCTTAGAATGGGCTTGTCCAACCACTTTTTTCCAATGGGCTTTTGCCCCTGTATTAATCAGTCATTAAGATGTAGGATGTACCAACTGCGGGTTCTGGTCCGAAGAAAGGTGTCTCGCTGCTAATTTTGGCGAGGCCTTCTCGTTCCCTGGTAGGTATATTGGTGTGCCCAGGGCACCATACCAGTTTAAGATTATTCCTACTTCCCAGCACGTTTAGTGGCTGTATGCAATTCAGAACAAGTCCTGAGTTTACTTCCGACGAGCCAAGAGATTTTAACGCTGCTTGGATGTCGGATGATATGAAGATTCTTTTATTTCTTAAATCTCTTTCTAATAGTGTATCTGCACATAAGAACATAGCGTACACCTCGGCTTGAAATATGGTTGCACACTGTCCAAGGCTTACAGATGTGCCTTGTCTCAATTGTGCTGATCCCCTTATTCCGCACCCTGTGCCATTTTGCGTTTTTGACCCGTCTGTATACCAGACTAGGCCATTTAGCTCTATTTCTTGACGTCCCGTGTTGGAATTATGATTCCAAAGGTTTTTTTAATGGCTAGCGTCCTGTTTATTCTATCCGAGATCATATTTATTGTCGGATGCAAGTCAATCTCGTAGAGAATAGCTAAGTGCCCTTTTCTACGTCTCCCCTCTTTGGAGGTGATTCACAGTCGATCTTAGTGCTTGTGATTTGACCACAAGGTGAAGAGGAGGTAAGTTCAGCAACACTTCCATTGTCGCCGTGGGCATTGTTGTCATAGCCCCAGTAATACTTAGACAAGCCAATCGCTGTAACTTGTCTAGTTTGTTCCTTTAGTCTTTTATCTGTGTTCTAGTCCACCAGATCAGACGTGCGTAAGTTACGATGGGTATGGTTATCGTGGTATATATCCAATATATCATTCTAGGTGAATCACCAGTTTTTCCCAATCATCCTCCTGCAAGTCCATAAAGCTACAGTTGCTTTTTTGGTGGTTTTCTCTCTGTGTGGTTAGAATTTAAGTTTGCTGTCTAGAATCACTCGTAAATATTTAACCTCTCCTACTGTTTTTAGTGGTTCTTCAAACAGATACACTGTTTAAATCCCACACGGTTTTGTTTTTCTAGTGAATATAATAAGGAGTATAAATAATTTTAAATAAAATCAATAACCTTTGACGCTATGCATTTTCAATATTTGTGCTGACTTTTTTTAAACTATCGTGGGAATTTTAAAATTATATAAGTAAATGTATAAAAGTATATTTTTAACTTAATTCTGTTTACCTTGTTTCTTATCAGCCATTTCTTAAAACATTAGTTTAGCCATGGAAAAGTTTACATTATTAGATACGTTAATAATATAATCAAAAAGTAAAATAAGGAGGTTTGGGTTATTTTGTGAACGCATAGCCTGGCGAATACTAAATGACAACATAAATAATTATCGGTACTTGAGCATAGAGACAAATAGTAATATACAGGGTGTTTCTTAAGTATTGCAAAAAAATTCAGGAGGTGATTCCTTATCGAAAATTAAGGGGAGTCTTTCATAAAAAAAAAAATTCCTTAGACGTCTCCTTTCGAAGTTAAACCCCCCTAAAGGGGTGCGGTAAAATTAGGTTTTTATTTTATTTCTCAAATTTGGATATGTGTAGGAGAATGATACTTGGTAGATGTTTTATATTTATTGAAAGGTTTCCCATAGTAATATTTTTAATCATCTTCCACCTCCACAGGGGGCTGAAAAGTGCGAACCCTGTTGGTTTTCTTATCAGAATTTTTTGTTGGGTTAAAATTTTTTAATTAAAAGCTAATTCAAAGCTTGATTTATTTAGAAACTTTATTTGTTGTCTAGATTATCTCATAAAACCTACCGTTTTTGAGTAAAAAATAAAATGAGTGAACATGAACGGGTGTAATGCATTTTAAGGTTAACTCGGCGACAACGCTATAACGCCCGTCAATTCTAGCCAACATGAACATAAACAAACCATGGAAACCACCAAAATGAATCGTTTTGTATTGGAATATTTGTTGGTTCATGTTTATTTATTTTATTTTTTACTCAAAAACGGTTTTACAAGATAAACTAGAGAATAAATAAAGTTTCTAAATAAATCAAGCTTTAAAGAAAAATATTTTTAATTAAAAAATTTTAACCCACCAAAAAGTTCTGATAAGAAAACCAACAGGGGTCTAACTTTTCAGCCCCCTGTGGAGGTGGGAGCTGGGAGATGATTAAAAATATTACTATGGGAAACCTTTTAATAAGTATAAAACATCTACCAAATATTAGTTTCTTAAATTTATCCAAATTTGAAAAATTAAATAAAAAACCTAATTTTACCGCACCCCTTTAGGGGGGTGTAACTTCGAAAGGAGACGTCTAAGGAATATTTTTGTATATGAAAGATCCCCCTTAATTTTCGATAAGAAATCACCCCCTGAATTTTTTTACAATACTTAAGAAACACCCTGTATATAAAGTTTAATTTAATTTTTAAGTTTTTAAGAATTGTTTTTTAAAGAACTATTTTATACTCGATCCCGCGGGAGGGCAAGTGCCGCGTTTGCTCCCCCCTGTGGACGCCCTTGCTATGTCAATTTTCATTTTAGAATTGGTTTCTGCATTTAATTACGTAACTTTGCTTTTTAGTTATTTTACTTCGTATGACTTTAAAATTTATTAAACAGTTGTTTCATGTCTGATTGACTCTATTTTGTTTTTTATACTTATTTTGCATACATGTTTGTTTGTTTACTAGCTAAACGCACAATTTTACAAAAAAAGAGTATAATGATATGGTAATAGCAGTATTGCCAACGTCAACGGCTCGTACAATTTATTTCTTTTGTGTATTCAACTTAAATTTTCCATTCGCTGGAAACCATAAAATTTCCGCTCCATTATTTGAGCTCGATTTTTACGCTTGTACCTGACGACATCGGCTCATGTTTCACCGGTTGTTACTGCCAAATATGAATTATTTATATCCTGTATTTCCAGGAGACCTATGCGCAGCATTACCGTTCTTATGACGAGATTCACTGTATCTACATTCGTAAAAACCGTGTAAGAGCAACGCTTTCTTTATAATACAATGTTTTAATCATAAGATTCCGCTCTCTCTAGACGACTTGGGGTTTGCGTATTTAATTATCATTAAAGTATCATTTTTGATGCTTAAATATCGTTTGTTGACTTTGAAATTGAAAATTGTACAGATGTTTTGAAGAAAAAGTGTGTGAATTTTTGTGAGCGTTATACTTTCTCGAATTTTCGGTCTCCCAGAGCACAGCGTGATCCAAATTTGAAGTATATTTAAGGTATCTTGGTAACTACCAGAATTGGCGAAAATTGTTGAATAAATTTTGCCAAGATAAACTTACCTATGTTATTACATTTGTTGCAGCAGTTTGCGAAGGAAAAATTTAATATTTTTGCGATTTTAAAAATGGACTAGGTGTAGGTATATTTCACAATAGGGTGCGCCATTAGTGCGATGAAGTCCATTATTGCCCTTAATGTCGACTTAATAAAAAAAAGTTTTTAATGAAACTTGTAGTATTTCTACACGTGCATGTTTTAAAATTTGTTTCAAGTATACAGGGTGTTTCATAAAAGTGGGGCGTCACTAAAGGTATTTTTTTTAAATTGAACACCCAGTATATTTTTGCATAATCGAATTCAGCAAGAAAATCTCCATATGACAGTATTTGGTTTTTTTCATTTTTTTGCGACGTTGCCAATTTATCTTAAAAAATCTTTGAATTTCCATAAAAACAGGGTACAATACTTGTCAAGAGCACAACGTTATGAATAATAATTGGCAAATGATATTTTGCACATACAAAGTCAAAAGGTGTAGTCATAGTCTAAATACATCAAAATTAATTTATATTATACAGGGTAATTCTTACAGATGTGCCAACTTCCCAATTTTCAAACATCAATAACTTTATTTTTTCAAATGGAACACCCTGTATATTATCACGTCATTTTGTTGCATTTTTGTTTTTCTTCAACTTTTCTTAATACTTACCTATACCTAAAACGAATATTTTCTGAGATATTTACATTTTACTTATTCTTATAAGCGTTGTGTAGGAATTTCCTAGTTTTCTCGGAGTAGGCCCCGACTTTGACAGAAACAATAATTTCTGTAGTAACAAATGTCAGAGTAAATTGCTGTCAATTGTTAAAACATAAATAAATAAGTATAACATATGCAATATGAATTTCCCAAAAAAAGAATTGATTCATACGATCTATGTTGAGGGTGGCGTATTTTCGATGCCCATACAGGGGGGGTATCTCGGTAATTATCAGAGATTTAAAAAAACTAAGTACGTAGTCTCGATTTCTTTTTTCGAGAGGAATTTATTGTCGTAAACAGATTTTTGATATCTTTTTAATTTTTGAAATATAGTTTTTTTTTAATCTCTGAAAATTACCGAGATACCCCCCCTGTATGGGCATCGAAAATACGCCACCCTGAACATAGACCGTATCAATCAATTCTTCTTTTGGAAAATTCATATTGAATATGTTATACTCATTTATTTATGTTTTAACAATTGACAGCAATTTACTCTGACATTTGTTACTACAAAAATTATTGTTTCTATTGTCAAAGTCGGGGCCTACTCCGAGAAAACTAGGAAATTCCTACACAACGCTTATAAGAATAAGTAAAATGTAAATATCTCAGAAAATGTAACACAAGACTGACGGGATAATGGTCAAGGAGTCTCTAAAGAATACTCTTTTAGTTAGCTAAATATTTCGAGCTGTTTATTTTACTCTTCTTCAGTAGCCTGAAAATTTACATCAATGTTAGCTTTGAATTACACAAGTTTTAAGCAAAGAAAAAAACAATTGGCGCTAAATATTCATAATAGTACTCACCAAAAAGCGAGGATGATAGAAAGCAATCGCAGATTAACATCATTTTAAATAAATAATAGGTCATCATAAGTAAAATTCGTATAAATTCATAACTTGGTTGTTGATAAACCAAGTTTAAGTGAAGTCAATAATTAAAGTTAAAGTTTAAAAAATATAGAATATAATAATATATATGTATCAGTAATATAAAAGTAGATGTAACTTAGTATTAATCAGAAATATCCAAATACATGATTAATTGACACAGATGATTGTAGAACACTTTAAAAATATTTTTTTTTTTTTTGGACATCACAATTTAACAAATATTTTTATTAAATCTCAGAAAATATTCGTTTTAGGTATAGATAAGTATTAGGAAAAGTTGAAGAAAAACAAAAATGCAACAAAATGACGTAATAATATACAGGGTGTTCCATTTGAAAAAATAAAGTTATTGATGTTTGAAAATTGGGAAGTTGGCACATCTGTAAGAAACACCCTGTATAATATAAATTAATTTTGATGTATTTAGACTATGACTACACCTTTTGACTTTGTATGTGCAAAATATCATTTGCCAATTATTATTCATAACGTTGTGCTCTTGACAAGTATTGTACCCTGTTTTTCTGGAAATTCAAAGATTTTTTAAGATAAATTGGCAACGTCGGAAAAAAATGAAAAAAACAACAAAAATTCATATGGAGATTTTCTTGCTGAATTCGATTATGCAAAAATATACTGGGTGTTCAATTTAAAAAAAATACCTTTAGTGACGCCCCACTTTTATGAAACACCCTGTATACTTGAAACTAATTTTAAAACATGCACGTCTAGAAATACTATAAGTTTCAATAAAAACTTTTTTTTATTAAGTTGACATTAAGGGCAATAATGGACTTTATCGCACTAATCGCGCACCCTGATTATACAGTCTGTTCTACAAAATGGGCTTAAGAGTTATATGGCGAAACGGCATATTTTCTCCAACTTCTGTCGCTGTTAGATTATGTAAGTCAATAAGGGTTACATTTTAAAAATATTTTCAAACAAACAGGGTGTTCAAAAAAAGAGTGGCATATCAAAGTTATACTTTTTCTTATGGAACACCCTGCATATTATTACATTTTTGGATTCCCCTCTAAATTTACTTTAAAAAATGTGTGAGGTTATATGGGTCTAAAGTCAACAGTTTTCGTGAAAATGGCATTTTCATGAAATCACAGTACTTTCAAAAATTTTCAACATTTAAAAACTTTGAGATGTCTGAAAAAATTCGCTTGGAGATAAGATTGACAATAGTTTATGTAACACTTTGCACTACCTACATTTTAAAAATATTATACAGGGCGTTTTTTACGCTTGGTCAAATTTGTGAAACTTTAAACATCGATATCTCATTTTTTTTAAATGCAACACCCTATATTTTTTTACACCGTCTTATAGAAAATTTAATTCTCTTTCGAAAACATAAAGGCTGTTTTTCACCTAAAATTAATATTTTCAGAGATATCGCGATTTTATTGTTAATTATTAGGGCAAAGTAATATTTTCAAAGAGGCTATGAAGGAAGACAGCGGTAATTTAAAACAATTGAAGGAAAAAACAGGAATGATAATTTTGTAGCTTGCCTACACATTTTTGACATTTTTTTATAAGAAAGTTGTAGTTTTTCCATTCTTACGTTTAAATAAAGGTTTCTTATCAGGGCCACAATATTTTTCATATAATTGAGTTTGATCGTTTGCCAAATCTTAAAAATCGATTGATAATGTATTAGGTGCGCGAACGGAATGCTGTTTAAAAAAACTTTAATACTGACTTGTCCAATTTTACATTTAAAAAAAAAGCATGGTTGGTACTGTTCACGGTAGAACCAATTTTCGTATCGTAAACATACAAAAAAAAGGTTTATAGGATTTAGTAATTATCTTACAACACTGGTCCAATAAATAAATGCATAAATAATTTTAAGTTTAAGAAACCTCTATTTAAACGTAAGTATGGTAAAACAATAACTTTTTTATAAAAATATGTCAAAAATGTGTAGGCAAACGATAAAATTATAAGTTTCTTGTTTTTTCTTTCAATTGTTTCAAATTACCGCTGTCTACCTTCATAGCTTACTTGAAAATATTACTTTGCCCTAATAATTAACAATAAAATCGCGGTATCTGGGAAAATATCAATTTTAGGTGAAAAACAGACTTTATGTTTTCGAAAGAGAATTAAATTTTCTATAATACTGTGTAAAAAAACATAGGGTGTTGTATTAAAAAAAATGAGTTATCGATGTTGAAAGTTTCACAAGTTTGACCAAGCGTAAAAAACGCCCTGTATAATATTTTTAAAATGTACGTTATGCAAAGTGTTAAATAATCTTTCGTCAATCTTATCTCCATGCGAATTTCTTCAGACATCTCAAAGTTTTTAAATGTTAAAAATTTTTGAAAGTACTGCATTTTCATGAAAATTCAATTTTCACGAAAACTGTTGACTCTAGACCCATGTAACCTTACAAATTTTGTAAAGTAAATTTAGAGGGAAATCCAAAAATGTAAAAATATACAGGGTGTTCCATAGGAAAAGTATAACTTTGATATGCCACTCTTTTTTGGAGCACCCTGTATATTTGAAAATATTTGTAAAATGTAGCCCTTATTGACTTACATAATCTAACAGCGACAGAAGTTAAAGAATATATGCCGTTTCGCCATATAACTCTTGGGCCCATTTTGTAGAACATACTGTATATATTTATAATTCATTGTGGAAATAGAATAATTCAAGAAATAAATGACAAGTTTTTGACGTTAGCGAAGTGAACAGTCAGTTTTTTCGATTTCCACGGCACTCTGCTTCAATACCGATTTGAAGAAAAATGTCGAATATCTCGAAAAGTATGAGTTTTGAGTATAGGACATACTTAACAAAAAATGAAGCTCTCTTAAAGACGAATTCGATGACATAAAAAAATATAGGGGTTTGCATTGAAAAAATCGAGTTACGAGCTTTTGAAAATCATGGAAGTTGCCACCTATTTATGAACACCCCTGTATGCGTGATTCAAATTTTTTCATATCGAGCGAATAGAGCAATGTTTTCTTTATGTCCATACCAAATTACAACTTTGTACTTCGAAATAATTTCAGGAGAATTTTTTAAATAAAGACAAAATCCTGAAAAATTTTGAAAATTACTATTTTTTGACAACGCCGCATAAAAACCTGTAGTATTTTATATTGATGCAAAGCTAAAATAAAGGCGGTCAAAATTATTAAATTAAAAAAAAGTGCTGTATTTGAAATATAAAAGTTGCTATTAGTTCCAGAGAGGTGGCTCACCCTGTATACTTGAAAATATTTTTATCCTGTTCGGAAGAAGAAACTGTATAAAATAGCTTTAGAATCAACTTTCTATCTCAAACCGTTTAGCCACAATCAACCGATCCCGCACTAATGACTCACCCTGTATATAATTAATTGAACATCACTGTTTAGCACTGATTTTTTCAAAACTCCTAATCATTATATTTAATTTTTCATTTTAACAAAAATTCACCACTGTATTAAATATATTGGTTATTAAATATATTAGCACAAAACAGAAATAGCATGTAAATATGTCACATAATTCGATAATATGGTACATTTGATTTAAATCAAAAAAATCTGATTTAAATCAAATAAATCGATTTTTTTTTAAAAATCATTATTTTTATCCACCCTGGTTGCCAGTGATGATTTTTTGCTACAACTGTATGAGTAAATAAATAAATACTAAAAAGAGACGAAAATCTTGAAAGTAGCTACTAGCTAGCATTTCTACATGAAAATCTTTATCAACAAGAGAAGTTGTTATTAATTAAATTTGTTAATTATTACTTGTACATAAAGCTGTAAGGAGATTTTCCATGCAATTTTGTAATTATTTAATAATTAACATTGTAACTGATGAACAGGAGAAGGTGTTAAAAATGGTATGTATTGCAATTGCATTCGACAAGAGATTCTTAAGAAAATACAATTAATGATTTTTAATGAAACTTATTTATATTAATCAAATTAACGGTTTTTTTCGAAGCCAAATTAGCAATAGGATCAAAACACCTATGGCATGAAAAAAAATAACGTCGCACAGTAAGAAAACATCCTAGAATAACAAACTTGGCGATTGTTTTTTTTTCAATTCTTTTCCTGTCTGAAATAAAACAATGCGTAGGGAACAAAGAAATTTCCTTAGGCAATTTAAATTTCATTAGGGTGAAATCTTTAAAGTTGAGCAATTAACTTCAAGTCAAAAGCTTATGTAAACAGAATGACTTGCTATCTACATTAAATAGCAGAAACAGTTCTTTTGTATCAGGTGATTTAAACGGACAATCAGATGGAAGTGTTGAATTTTACTCGGTGCTGATTTGGTGATTGCTTTCAAACCATATTGTGTTGCGAAACTTTGAACAGATTGTTATTTATTCAGGCATCTCCATATGAAAAGGCAATTCGTTAGATAAAGCGATGGTGTACAGAAAATTAGCATAAACAGTTTTTTCTTGTGTTAACTTTTGCTAAGATTCTGCGTTACATGTCAGTAAAATAAGTAGCTGCCTTGGGAGCTAAACTAAGACGGATATTGTCTGGATAACATTTATTTACTAAATAAATAACTTAAATAAAAGTAGAATCCTACAAAAAAGAATATCCGAAAATTATTGTGAAATAATGTCTAATGAACAATATTCATTAATTTTGTGTTTATTAATTTTTGTCGTAAGTGTTATACGTAAAGACAGTGTTACTTTACTCAACGAGTAGGCAGTTTTGAGACGAGCCGTAAGGAGTCCTAATGGCATACGAGTCCATTAAAGACATTTTGCGGGTGTGTTACGTACAATATTTTTTCTGTGTCCGCTATTGACACCAAAATCACTATCGTCACCATCCATAATTAAACAATAACTTGACAATCTACAGGTAAAAACTCGCTTGGTGGTATAATGACGCTTGTTTGACAGCGCAAATCAACAAAACAACTCATCACCATGGCGACCAACTATACTTTCCGGTCTAGACCGGTAAAGACAACTCATTACCATGGCAACTAGTTACTGTCTAGCCTAGGCCAGTAAATATGTATTTACTCACAATCGGTAAGTAATGTGTGCATTTGTACCCTTTAAAACAGTCGGGAAACGACCCATTCCCGGCTAGCTGAGAAAGTGAGAGATAAACTAGCCGGGAATGATCATTTCCGACTAGTTTATCTGTCACTTTCCTTTTCCTTACCAGCAAATGTCACTGTCATTTTTTTGTTTGTAAATCAAATTGCATTATAACATGATATTTAAAATAAATAAAGAACAAACAACTCTTATTTATGAAGGCTTTATTTTGTTTAGCTAATTCAGAAAAATACGTAAAGAGTACCGTTTCAGAGGTATGCTGCACACCTTTAGTCACGCACCATTTACTGTAAACTTCGTAAGTGTTTTAGTATCTCGCCCTGCTTTTTTCTGGAATCATGCCTTCAGTAGCTTTTTCTGCAGCTTCTCGCAGTTCTGGTGGAGTACATTCAAATTCATTATCGGACATAATATTTGTAAAAGTACAAAGACAATTATTAAAAATGCCGTATAAACTGACAAAATAAGTATCTCAACAAACTTGTTATATTCCCTAGCAACGGTCTCGCAGATCTTTTTGTTGAAATAATTGATCAAATTATGATAAAAATTAATATTATTTGACACTTATCTAGAGTTACTAACCGATTGTGAGTAAAATAGTATACATACCTCACGGGAAGGATCATTCTAGCCTCGTGCTATAGATGCTCTCGGCGCTTCGCGCCTCGTGCATCTAACCTAGCACTTGGCTTTAATGATCCACTTCCCCGCTCGGTATGTAATATACTATTTCCAGCCTAAAAATTGATCGGAAACAACAGATTTTTTGGATGGACGCAGAAAAAGTTATTAATAAGCTGAATTATGTAAGATATTGAGCAGATTAAACGCTTAAAGTATCTAAATCTAAAACAATTACCATATTTCAAAAATATTATTTCCTAATAGATTTAATATCAGATAGATCTTATTTTAAAAGTTTTTTTAGCATACAGTTTGTTTGAAATTCGAGTTTCAGCGAGGGTATTCGTTTAGTTCAACTGTTGTACCTAACTTAAATTTAAATTTGACAAATTGATAAATATGATGTTGACTAACGATAACGCACCTAATTGCTAGTAATAATTGATAATATTAAAACAGATTTAAGACATCTGCAACTGTTTTCCTTAAAACCGAAAAAATCTTTAAAATTTACATTTGCTGTTTAACTTTAGTAATGTATTAAATTTTAAAATTTTACTGGAACTTTCTTGTTGAAATTTAATTTTTTATTTAAATTAGTTGAATTATTCTTAGGTATGGAAGGAGTTACAATCTATTTTTAAAATTCCTTGTACTTCGGAAGTCATAGCAAAAGATATAAAAATGTTGACTTTATTTTCTCCCATGACTCTCGTCTTAAACATTAGATCAATTTATTGCATTTGTTCTTTTTTGAGATATTTTTTATGTGGAATGTAATTATTATTATTTTTTATCACTTTCAAGATACACTTTAGAGATACAGGGTCCGGCAAAATGATCTCCCACATTTTAATCTTTAATAAAAACGCCATTGTAAATGCTATTTAGATTTTATTTTTAATAACTGAAAATGTATGCTATGCCATTTGTTTTTATTAAGTTTTAAAAATTACAGAGTCCAAATGGCGACCATTTTTTTCGATACACATTCGAAGCTGATTTCTGAAAGTTTCCATCACTCGAGCAGTAATTTGAAGCGATATTCCTGTAATTTCTTGGCGTATTGCTGCTTTCAATTCGTCAATGGTTCGGGGATGGTGTTGAAAAACCTTCGCTTTCAGGTAGCCCCAAAGGAAAAAGTCGCATGGGGCAAGATCGGGTGAACGCGCAGGCCACCCAACGTCCACGTAACGAGATTGCGTGTCCTGGAAACATTTCCCTTAAAACGTTACTTTTCATAAATGTTTCGATAACCAATTCGCCCGTCCAATTCATGACGACAACTTAAATGGCAAGGCGCGAGCTATCAACCGACTACGTTAAGTTCTCCCTCTCTTCAGTGATTCGGGCACAGTGACGGTGCAAAATGTGGGAGATCATTTTGCCGGACCCTGTATTATTCCTAAATTCATTTATTTTTATGGGTGGTCAAGTTGGTTTTGAAATAGTTAAATGTGCTTTTTTCCACCTATTTTAATGATATATCACTTGTCAAATCGTATTTTACCAATATCACTTTAAGTTAGTCAATTTGTGCACGTCTGTATCTTGTATAATAAGCGAATACTCCACGATAGTTAGAAATTTTATCTGGAACACCCTTTTTATTGTAATAAAAACCAAGTTCTGTATTTTGAAATAAAGAAACTGTATAACTAGGTAGTACCTTATAGGACATATTGAACAAAGTAGAATACCATTAAATTAATAAACTGGCAAAAAATTAACACAGTTAAATATAGGAATGTTAAACCTATACAAAACGGTATAAAAAATGCATTAGCTAACCACACAACGTGAAGCGTATAATCTTTGAGCTTTATTCTTAAAACTACGACACATTTTGCTGAGATATGAAGCCATAAACGCTAATACGGACACTAAAAATATATCTGAACAATTTATAGATTTTTTTAGAGCATGCCGGAACTGCTAAACATTTATTTTTAAGATTGTAGAGAACTGAATAGGAAATATTTAGTTTACGTTCTGATCAAAAACTAACGAAATATTATTCGTTTTTAGTCACTGGTTTTACCTGCCATGATTAAAAATAACATTTATGTGTGCTTTTCAATTGCTTTTGTAATTCTGCCTACCTTTGATAATTTAACCGACTCTCTAATAACTTAAATAACAAAGTTACCTATGTAATGTGGTAGATTATACGTTATACAAACAATCTACCTAAACCAAAGGTATTCCTTTCTTCTGGAATCAGATAATTATAATCTCTAATTACTTCATTCGTTAGCAACATCAAATACTCTCGGCACCAGGGTTGAGCAGATTTAAATCAATTGATTTGAATCACGATTTAAATCATGATTTAAATCATGATTTAAATCAAATGATTTTAAAAAAAAAATCATCAATTTAAAACACAGATTATATGAGTACAATATAATATTAATTTATAATAAAATAAAATTGTATTACTATTGGTAATGAAATACACGAAATGGTGAATAAACCATATCAATTTGCTCTGGTAAAGTAATATTCATTGTGGAAATGCAATAATTCAAAATATAAATGACAATTTTTTGACGTTAGCGTAGTGAACAGTCAGTTTTTTCAATTTCCACGGCACTCTATTGCTTCAATAACGATTTGAAAAAAAATGTCGAATATCTCGAAAAGTATGAGTTTTGGGTATAGGACATACATAAAAAAATATGAAGCTCTTTTAAAGATGAATTCGATGACATAAAAAAATACAGGGGTTTGCATTTGAAAAAATCGAGTTACGAGCTTTTGAAAATCATGGAAGTTGCCACCTATTTATAAACACCCCTGTGCCCTGTATGTGTGATTCAAATTTTTTCATATCAAGCGAACAGAGAAATTCATGTCCATACCAAATTACAACTCTGTATTTCAAAATAACTTCAGAAGAATTTTTTAAATAAAGACTTAAAACATTGAATAACGCCGTATAAAAACTTGTAGTATTTTATATTGATGCAAAGCTAAAATTAAGGCGATCAAAAAAAATAAATAAAAAATTGGGTGTTGTATTTGAAATATAAAAGTTGCTATTAGTTCCAGAAAGGTGACTCACCCTGTATATTTAAAAATATTTTTATTGTGTTGTTTAGAAAAAACTGTATAAAATAGCATTTGAATCAACTTCATATCTCAAGCCATTTAGCCACAATCGACCGATCCAGCACTAATGACTCACCCTGTATATAATTAATTAAACCTCACCATTTAGCACTGATTTTTTCAAAATTCTTAATCATTATATTTCATTTTTCATTTTGACAAAAATTCACCAATGAATTTAATATATTGATTATTAAATATATTAGCACAAAACAGAAATAGGATGTGAATATGTCACTAAATTCGATAATATGGTACATTTGATTTAAATCAAAAAAATCTGATTTAAATCAAAAAAATCTGATTTAAATCAAATAAATCGATTTTTTTGATTTTTAAAAAAAAATCATGATTTTTATCCACCCTGCTCGGCACCAATATGAAATACGCCGTACAGATTCCTTAATTGTTATCCAATTAGCCTCTGGGATTTAATTTATCCACTTAGATATAACACAAGAACAACGAAAAAACAAATTTCTCAAACGAAATAGCAGGTGAATCTAACTGCATGCGATTCTTTATCGGCTGTATTCCGAATCCGTTCGGAGTTCTTTCATTACTTTCGTTTAAAAAGTTCTTTGCGATAGTTTTGGATCTTTGGAGCGGCTGTAAAGTTAATCTCCAATGTATTTTGAAGACTTTCCGCCATTTACTCCGGCTTACGACCTATTACTTGTCGTTGTAAACATTTTAAGACCTTAGGTCGCTTTTAAACTTAAATGGATCTTATTTCAAAACGTTAAGAAACAAGCATCGACCCTTAACAAAATACACAGCCAAGTAAATGCGGATCTGACTTTAGATTAATATAACCTTACGCACTACCAGAATCCTAATCTATACCTACGGAATTTCATTACCAACTTTTGTTATAATAAAAGCTACGAAGTCGTTAAATGGCAAAACTTGTACAGTTTTAAAAGTTTATTAATATGATACTTTTTATATATCATGGCAATGTAGATTTTATAAGCAAAAAAACAAATAATACCGGGTGATTCAATTTGACTGTCACATCGCTATGAATTTGTTTTATCAATAACAAACTCCTATAAACCTTTAATTATTGTAAATCGCAGAAAATTTTCTATCAAATGATTTTTTTCTATACAGGGTGTTTCTTAAGTATTGCAAAAAAAATCTGGAGGTGATTCTTGACAGAAAATTATGAGGGGTCTTTCATATAACATTTTTTCCTTAGACGTCTCCTTTCGGTTACACCCCCCTAAAGGAGAGCGAAAAAATTAGGTTTTTATTTCATTTCTTAAATTTAGATAAATGTAGGACAATAATATTTGGTAGATGTTTTATACTTATTAAAAGGTTTCCCATAGTAATATTTTTAATTATCACCCACCTTCACAGGGGGCTGAAAAGTGCGACTCCTGTTGGTTTTTTATCAGAACTTCTTGGAAGCTTAAAAATTTGTTTTTTGAAAGCTTGATTTATTTAGAAACTTATTTTATTCTTTAGTTTTTCTCGTTAAATCTACCGTTTTGGACTAAAAAATAACATAAGTAAACACGAACCATCAAATATTCCAATATAAAACGACTCATTTTGGTGGTTGCCATGGTTTGTTTATGTTCATATTGGGTAGAATTGACAGCTCTTATTCATTTTTGACGTTTACGCAGCGACAACACTATAACGCCCATCAATTCTACCCAATATGAACATAAACAAACCATGGCAACCACCAAAATGAATCGTTTTATGTTGGAATATTTGATGGTTCATGTTTATTTATTTTATTTTTTACTCGAAAACGGTAGGATTTACGAGAAAAACTATAGAATAAAAAAAGTTTCTAAATAAAGCAAACTTTTAAATTTTTTAAACTTCCAATAAGTTCTGATAAAAAAAAAACAACAGGGGTCGCACTTTTCAGCCCCCTGTGAAGGAGGGAGATGATTAAAAATATTACTACGGGAAACCTTTCAATAAGCATAAAACATCAACCAAACATCATTCTCCTACATTTATCCAAATTTGAGAAATAAAATAAAAACCTAATTTTACCGCTCCCCTTTAGAGGGCTGTAACTCCGAAAGCAGACGTCTAAGGAAAAAAAATTATATGAAAGACCCTCCTTAATTTTTGATAAGGAATCGCCTCCTAAAGTTTTTTGCAATACTTAAAAAACACCCTGTATATCGGAAAGTCAACTTTCATTTTGATGGTTGCCATGGTTTGTTTACGATCATATTGGGTAGAATTGACGGGCGTTTAGTCGCCGCGTAAACGTCAAAATGAGTTGCACCAATGTTGAGATGTACAATATGTATTTCGTTATAAGTTAGTTTTTTTAAAACTTCTACTTCTGTGTATCTACTGTTAGGTAAAGTACAAAAGACATGATGCATATAAAATCATTGTAGTTAATATAAAACTGTGTGTTTTACAAGCGATTTAAAACCAATTCATGAATGGTTTATTCGCATGCGTTAACTATGTACTAATAAATGTATTGGTTATTATTATTCGTTGTTAGAACGCATTTACGACTGACGGAACTGTAAATGACATTTGTGTCTATTGGGTTCATAGAAATGTGCGCATCGCTAGGGTAAACACCTTAAGAATCCAGTACTAAATGGGATTGGGAGGGCGACGCAGAGCTACCAGATCTCACGTTAGTTATGAACCGCGCATGCGTGTAAAATCCAAGCGCCAGTTCTTGCCATCATTCACGTACTGTTTTGACCGTACACTGACTAGTAGACTAGTTCATGTCTTAGTTTTATAAAAGTTGGAACAGCCGACTAACCGTCCGGTGAACCATCATAGACAGTGCTGGCTACAAACAAACAATATTCAAAATTGATGAAACTTTTAACACAAAATATTTTTAAAAAGCGTTGTATGGAACTGGCTTTCGAAATAACTCGCACTTGACTTATAACTTTAGTTATTTAAAACACATATACGGGTGCACGACGACCCTGAGATTCTTCGATAGCTCATTTAAAATGATGATAAAAATATCAAAAAATATTTAATACAAATATTGTGCGAAGCTATTTTCTGCATAACCTAAAATTATTTTTAAATATATAGGGTGTTTTTTTTGAGCGGCACATATAAAAATGTGATTTTTTTAAACGGAACCCTGTATATTTTTACATTTTTGGGTTCCTCCTAAAATGTATTTAAAAAATATATTAGGTTATGTGGGTCTGAAGTCAACCGTTTTCGTAAAATTTACATTTTTATGAAATTTTTGAGCCATACAGCACTTTCATTTTTTTTACATTGAAGTTATTTAAAAAAGCAGTAAAATTTCCTTTAAAAATTAGATTGACAATAGATTAATTAACAGTTTGCGCTAGCTACATTTAAAAAATATTATACAGGGTGTTTTTTACACTTGGTCAACCTTGTGAAACTTTAAACATCAATAAGCCATTTTTCTTGAATATATCACCCTGTATATTTTTACATTTTCTTGTAGGGAATTTATTTGTCTTTCGAAATTATTAAGCATGTCCTATACCTAAAGTTGATATTTTTCGAGCTATCTCGATTTTTATTAGTATCTAATAATAAGGCAATTGAAATATTTTAAAGTCGACCATGGAGGTGTATCAAGCCCCCTAACAACAGCTGAAGATATGCAGAATAGGATTCGTGTTGCTTTTTAATGGTATGACCCCCGAAATGTTATTAAGGGTGCTCTAGTCTTTCAGACAACTACAGCTGTGCGTAGAACGAGAAGGACATAGTTTCGAACAATTTATACTGTAAATTTCGAGAAAAGGGGTACATTTTTAGCCTAAAACTAAATTTGCAGCTTTTTGTCCATTTGTTTAAAAATTCTTTGAAAAATTACGGTTTACCTCCATGGCCGACTTTAAAATATTTCAATTGCTTCAGTAATACTAATAAAAATCGAGATAGCTCGAAAAATAAAAACTTTAGGTATAGGAGATGCTTAATAATTTCGAAAAACAAATAAATTCCCTACAAGAAAATGTAAAAATATACAGGGTGCTATTTTTAAGAAAATTGACTTATCGATGTTTAAAGTTTCACAAGTTTGACCAAGCGTAAAAAACACCCTGTATAATATTTTTAAAATGTAGCTAGCGCAAAGTGTTAAATAAATCTATTGTCAATCTAATTTTCAAAGGAAATTTTATTGCTTATTTATATAACTTAAATGTTAAGAAAATTGAAAGTGCTGTATTACTCAAAAATTTCATAAAAATGTAAATTTTACGAAAACGGTTGACTTTAGACCCACATAACTTCATACATTTTTTAAAGTAAATTTTAAGAGGAACCCAAAAATGGAAAAATATACAGAGTGTTCTATTTAAAAAAATCACATTTTCATATGTGCCGCTCAAATAAAACACCCCGTATATTTGAAAATAATTTTAGATGATGTAGAAAATAGTTTTGCACAATATTTGTTCTTAATATTTTTTGATATTTTTTATAATAAAGGAGCTATCGAAGAATCTCAGGGTCATGGTGCACCCTCTATACAGGGTGCCCATTTTTCTAACCTGTTGTATGGGTAACTCCGTTAATATTAGAGATACAGAAACGTTTAAATTAGCAAATTTGTGCAGAATTTAAAGAGAAATCTGATGCCATTTTCAAATTTGACCTACGTTATCAACTTTTTAAAATATTTTGAAAAAACTTAAAAAGGTCGATTTTTTCAAACTTGAATAATTCCGTAACCATATGAGTTAGAACGAAAATAAAAATTGGCTTTTATAGATGTTTTTACGTAGATTTTAAATATGTTAACGGAATTTTCATAGCACTCTCGATTTCCGAGTTACAGCACAAACTTGCATTTTTTTAAATGGAAGTCATAGTTGGCTATGGTCTTATTAAAAAGGTTATTTTTTTCTCGTTTCAATGATATAAGGGTTGTTATGCTTTACTTTTGTAGTTTTTCTTTAAATAAGCAAAAATCATTTTACATGTTCACTGCCTACTAAAAGATGGGAGTTATCCTGTGTTGATGTTCTTTTTTTTTCAATGTGACATTTAAGAGTTGTCTCTTATCGTTAGTGTAGCAATTATTAGCCAGTTCGGCCTTTTCAGTTGACACCACATTCAAGGGACAACTCCCGGGTAGGGTAGATGATGTTGGTTTATAATTTATGTATTCTAGGACTCTCTCTGCATCTTCTTGCTTAAATTTAATTTTCAAACCTTTGGATTTTGTAAATGACCTGTATTTTTTTAAATTGGTTTCTTATAACGAAAATAATTTCTTTCTTGGTTGCCTCCTTTCCATAAATCTTTGCAAATACATTTCACTTGAATTTCTACTATTTCTATTACAAGCCTAGTAATAAAAAAAGCATGTCGTTTCTTTTTTCATTAGAAAACATTGTTTTTAAAATTTACAATAAAGTCAATCAAAAATTTTGTTCAACACGAGAGAGAAATGTATACGTATAACAAACAATAAATTTTATTTGACAAACTCTGAGGTTTTGTTTTTAAAATTTGTAACTGGCTAATAACTGCTACACTAACGATAAGAGACAACTCTTAAATGTCACATTGAAAAAAAGGAACATCAACACAGGATAACTCCCATCTATTAGTAGGCAGTGAACATGTAAAATGATTTTTGCTTATTTAAAGAAAAACTACAAAAGTAAAGCATAACAACCCTTATATCATTGAAACGAGAAAAAAATAACCTTTTTAATAAGACCATAGCCAACTATGACTTCCATTTTAAAAAATGCAAGTTTGTGCTATAACTCGGAAATCGAGAGTGCTATGAAAATTCCGTTAACATATTTAAAATCTACGTAAAAATATCTATAAAAGCCAATTTTTATTTTCGTCCTAACTCATATGGTTACGGAATTATGCAAGTTTGAAAAAATCGACCTTTTTCAGTTTTTTCAAAATATTTCAAAAAGTTGATGACGTAGGTCAAATTTGAAAATGGCATCAGATTTCCCTTTAAATTCTGCACAAATTTGCTAATTTAAACGTTTCTGTATCTCTAATATTAACGGAGATACCCATACAACAGGTTAGAAAAATGGGCACCCTGTATACGTACATATTTATAACATAACTTGTATTTTAATATCTAATTTGTAATGGTCTAAACTTGAGGAAAGAAAGAGCTCTGAATGATGATTCTCTCTAGAATCTATTACTATTACACAATCATTGTGTTTTTTAGTTCAGACCTTTAATAAGACCAGTTCTTAATACTCCCCTTACCCATAGTTTTGGGGTGTTCGAATATTTAAAAACATTATGCATGCTTGAGATAGTTTATAGGTCATACTGATAGACAGTTAGCTTATATTAGATATGTGAGAGTTTTTGGTGTTATTCAAGTAAACAAATAAATCAGAATAATTTTTTTGTTTCCAAAATAATATACGTTATCTGTATGAGAATTTGATGGCATTCGAAGTTAATAACAAACAAATAAAATATCCTATTTAATTTGTTTAGAAAAGATTTTGGTTTAAATTTATGAGTTCGTATGCCTATTACGATAAGGAGTCGAATATGCTTATCACAAGGGTGAAATACATTACCGTACATTACAGCGTGTTGAGAATGGAAAAGGTTGCATTTTTTTTTTAATTCTTAAAAAATTCATAATCAAATATCGCAACTTTGCCCCAATTTAAAAAACTTCGCAGTTATTATGATAACTTTAAAAGCTTCATGTTGTCTTTGCATTTGAAACACCCTGTGAATCAGTGCTATATGTTATTTAATGGCCTTTCATGTCATCACAATTTATGTGAAAGGAAGGGTTTCCCTTTGTTTGGTTTCTATCGACAGTTTAACAACTAAAACATCAAGCTCGGCTCAATATTATTATAATCCATTAATTCCTTGGTACGCAAATACAGGCCTCAAGATTAAATAAAGAGCTCTTTAGTAAACTGGGGGATATCCCCTTTAAGCGAACTAAACCACTGAAACTCGAAAAAGCGTGAAAATCTGAGCGGTTCTTTTTAGTCGGAACGATGTCATAAACAATAACCTCGGTCTTCACGGCCTTCTACAAAGTATGTTTACCTAAAAATAGACCGTATGGTTGTGGAGGAGAAGATAACAGGTAAAATAAGTGCCGATATCGGGGAACTACAGAAAACACGTACTTTATTATGGCTCACAGGGGATAGACAGTTTATTTCAGTCCCTTTATGCTATGTTGGCAATCAATATTAGAAGTATGCATGAGACGTTTTCAAAAGAACTGCAAGTTAAGCAACGATTTGTTATCAGCAGAAAGCTCTCATCACCTTCGTTACGGAAAACAAACGCTACAAGATATCTGGTGTTGAGATAGTGTACTACAGAAAGCGGTTTCGAGAGTGTGCTCTAAGAATCTAGCGAAGATTTCTAGATTGTCTTACTCGATTGTAACAGCTGTAGCTTGTTAATGCATTTGTCTCTTATTACTTGTGTCTAGAATAAACTTCACGGAGTACCTTAATGGAATTTTTCTGTTAACTTATTTGCTCAACAAACGTGGTAAAATTGAGTTTATCCGAAGACGCCACTAGAATCAAGTTTTTTTGTTAAACGAAACATTAAACACTAATTTGATCAACCAGACTTTAAAAATAAAAAATAATTGAGTTGAAAAGGAAAAATGATTTTGTAAATTAAAACATTTTTGAAAACAAAAATGAAAATACTGCAATGATTTGAGTAAAGTTTAACTTAAAATCACTACCGTGAAACGGGGTGAAATTGATCTTGACTTTGATCACCATTTCCAAATTATGCATATTCAAATTTGGCGCGCGTAATATGGACATAATAAAACCGCCAATTTCGCCATTCTTTTCAGAGTTAGCGCGCGAAGGAGAATTGTATTGTGCAATAGTATTTTAGAGCTGTTTTTATGCTTAAATTGGCTGCTAAAAGGATAAGTGTTTTTAACATAAATTTTATACCTCTGAAAATTTGTGTTGTACTTTCACGTTCACTAAATTAAGTCAAATTTTCTTAACAGAATCATGTTCATACATAACTTATATAGTCGTAGGCTCATTTTACTGTTTCTGTCGTTCAAGGTTAGATTGCTATTTAAATTTTTGTTCCGCGGGGTGAAATTGATCACCATTATGGCGTAATATTAATCGTCAATTTTGAAGGTTTCACATTGAGTAAAAAAATATGACTCAGTCTATCGAGAGAAATATTATTGCTTTACCTTAATTTATTGATAATAATAGCGTTTTATATCCTAGCAATTATATTTCAGATATATAAATAGCCAACAGCATATAAAAGAAAGCCAGGGGAACAATATGTTGAAAATGCTTTGCAGAAAGTTATTGATGATGGCTGGCATGGGCGTACACAGGGTGGGGGGCAAATGGGGCACGCCCCCCCTGGAATCAAGTAAAAGTATTACTTGTAAAAACAAATAACAAAAATTGAAAAATTTAATTATAATTTATATATATATATATTAATGTTTGTCTCTATGCTTTGCCCCCCCCTAGAAAATTTTCTGCGGACGCCCATGATAGCTGGATCTTGAGAAAGGCTGCAAAGCAGTATAAAACTCCAAACGGCACTTTAAATAATAAATATCATGGGCGTCACCTTAAATTTTATATTGTTAATAGAAAATGTGTTATGTTTTACAACGGATTAATTTAATAAGCGTTATTGAAATAAACAATTAATAAAACAATGAAAGCATCGCATAAAAATCACTCTTATACATGTGATCAATCTCACCCCAAATATGAAAATTCAACATAACTTTTTTTGAACTTATGAACTTCAACAGGAGTTGAATTGTTCACAGTGTATATCATTTTTCAATGTTTCTGCACTAGAATTCAAGTACTGATCAAAGTGACCCCAAACCAAGTATAAAGTTGATCATGAGGTTTATTGCGTTTTTTTTTTTTTGTGATGAAAAAAGCACTAGGTATATAATTTTTGCAATATTGAATATGTTTTAACACACGAATAAACTTCATCATCAACATAAAAAACCGATTATGCTATACTGTTTTACAAAGTTATACTAATTTGAAAATTTTATATGATCAATTTCACCCCATTTCACGGTAACCTTTTTTTGCAGAATCGATCAATTATATTACGGAAGTACTAAGACTTTTGTAAAACTTCTTAAAAGTTAATCCTGAAATATTTGATTCCTATTAAATTAAAAATTCGCAACTTAAGAACACATTCCTTTTAGGTATACAACAATATCTTACTAATTAAAAAATCTTTGACCAAATTTGAGTGTTTAAAGGGGTATTTCGGTTACTGTAATAGTTAGCGAAAATCTGATATCGGTCTCTTGGGCTATTTATTTGAGAAAAGATCGCCTGTGTAATCAGATTTCTTATATCGCTTTCCATCTGGTACTATAGGCGATAAATGAAATGTCATCATTTTTGAAAATTTACTATAACTTATTTGTTTATTAAAATAGAACAAAATATTATTAAACTTTTTAAACAGATTTTTATGCTTAATTCAAAAACAATTTTTTAGCGATCTACACTTTTAAGATATGAAGTAAACTTATATATTTTTTAATAGAAAGCCTAATTGGCCATGACTTTATAAAAAAGACTTTTTATAAATTTTCGAAAATATAATGTTTTATATATTTGTTGCAAAAAAATAACCGAGATACAGGTAATTTTGTAAAAATATCCTTATTAAAGTTTACCATACTTTCGTAAACAAATGATGTTAGCAATTATTAAACAGCCAAACTTCATATTAAAAAAAAATTAAGCTTTTAAGCAAATCCGTGTATTTTTTTGTATTTTATAACTGTTTATTGTGGTATTGCGAACATAGTTAAATTTACTTTAATATGTTAAAAGTTTACATTGATAGTTATAAAAACCACCTTTTCTAAAATATTTGTTTACCCTAAAAAACAATATAAAAATCAAATAGGCCGCGTATAACAAAAATAAGTAACGTTATGCCGAAACAAAAAAACCCAACTGACAACAGTCGATAAGACCATTAAGCACACTTTTATACCTTTTAATAAGCAAGATCTCTATACTGGAAATGTTATCTAGAACACCCTGTATAAAGACAACTGCAAGTCGTGTTAAATTATTTTATAGCATTTTATTTTTATCAATTGTTTAGATATTCGATTTGAAAATTATATTTTTCAGTTAATTTTTTTTTTAAATATCGCTATATTTTTAAAAACGCCATTTAAAAATCTTGGAAATGTCCTATAGTATTATATTTTTATTAAGAACTTTTTCATTTAAATGAAAGGAGCCTTGTAAAGAAATATTAAAAGTAGAAAATAGTAGTCTTTCATAAACTAAATATTGATGAACATAATTGAATGAAAATTTAAACCAAGTTTTTATGTGCTCGATTTAAAAATTTTACTACTTGTTTTGTTTAAAAAGGTGTAAAAATTGGTAAATAGAAGAATTTAGATTTTATCTCTGACGGTTTCATGGCCACGCGATCGCAAAAATTACCTTTATTAATCAACTTTTCAGTTTTTCCCCAATTTTTCCGAAGGAAATGGCCAGTGGCACGTAAACCTCTGCATACCTTTTAGTTTTGATGTTCTTGATGCAATTAACATGGCCTTGATCAGATTCTAGCGACCACACATTGTGACCTTCCCTGGTTAGCACAAAATAAACGAAAATGTACATGTTTTTAAATCCCGGGAATAAGTATTTTCCGGGAAATATAAAATAGGTTAAAGTGGACCGAAATCCCGGAAACCCGGGATCCCGGTAAATAAACCGTAGTACGGAAGATTGAATTGAATTGAAGAACCAATATTACACTGTAACTTTACGCTTACAAACATAATTATAACATGTCTTGGTAATTTAAATACAATAACTTTGTTAGTTTGATATTTACTTTAATTTATATTACAATAAAGTAAAAGTTTCCTGGTGTACTATTCCTGTTTATGCTATTTATGCAAGGTGTGTATAAAAATTAAAAAATAATTTAAAAAAGCTGTCACCATATCTTTCTTTATGAAAAACAGGTCCCGTTTATTCCAAAAGAATATTTGTTGTCACTTTGGTTGTTATCAGGGCTTTTTAAACCGGTTTTTTAAACCGGTTTAAAAAACCGGTTAACCGTTATTTTTTGTCAGAAAAAGTGATTTTTAACCGAAACCAAAACCGTTATTTTTAAAGGCACAAAAAACGGTAACCTTTAACCAAAATAATAAAAAACCGTTTTTTTTAACGTTTTTTTAAATAAAAATTGCGATGAAAAATACAAAATCTGTAGTAAATGCGATTAGTTTACCAAAAGTCATTACTGAACTCTTGATTGCACATTTATTATAAAATTATAAATAAATAATATCTTTTCCTACTTTGCATTCCTGATCTAAATAATTTTAAAAACCGGTTAATTTAACCGGTTTTTTCTAAACCGGTTTTTTACGAATAAAACCGGTTTTTCAACAAAAACCGTTATAAAAATAAAGTTCTCGATTTCGGTTAACCGTTAACCAAAATTTTTTTCGGTTTCAAGCCCTGGTTGTTATTAAACTTTTTATAGGCTGTAATTATAGGAAATATGAAAATATAAGAA
Organism: Elmis aenea; assembly: GCA_947652605.1. Taxonomy (NCBI): domain Eukaryota; kingdom Metazoa; phylum Arthropoda; class Insecta; order Coleoptera; family Elmidae; genus Elmis; species Elmis aenea. Next base: position 31,353,130 of record OX393582.1, read on the forward strand.
CTATTTAATCTACGCGCAGACAGATATACGGAATTAAGTAACAGTGTCAACGTATAATTAAATATTATTAGATAAGCTAAGAGATAAGTTTAACATTTGCTTATCTTTAATTTCCACTGCTAAGACGTTCCTTTATCAATATTTCATTGTTTTAAATAATTTCCAACAATATCAAATCCAAACAGGAATTTTTATTACAGTTTTGTAAATATCATACAATCCTTAATACTTTGATGTTGGATTACTAAACGAGTTAACTTGATTTCAATAAATGCGACTTGTTATCGTTATCAGATAAAAGTCAGTTCATCATGGATTACTGGATTTTATTTAGTTATGGAGTGAGCATCGTATTTTAAAGTAGCAATATTGAACAGAAAGAGTTTGTGAATAAAAGTAGGACTTTAGCGGTAAGGGCACGTTTCTCATTCATTTTATTTGTGGTTGATTTTCTAGACTGTTTGATTATGAGGTCGCTAAATGATTAGAGTTTCGATTTTGTTGACAAACGATATATTCAAGTGGGTACTTACTTGCAATATTAGTTATATTTTAATTGCGTCACGGTAGCACGTTGAATTAAGCAAAATGGTTTTCTGTTATGTGGGTTCTTACAAGAATGGTTTTAACATTTTAAAATTCTCTCTCAAAATATCAGAGCGATAAAAATTCTAACAAACCTTTTAAAAATTGCCAAATTGTATATACAAAGGGTTAACTTTTTTTGTAGCAGGACTTTTAACAGTTGATACAAAAACTCATTTTACAGTGAATATTCCATATCAACATTGGTTTATAAACGCTTCATTTTATAGATACAGTGTGTTAAATTTTTCGAAAAAATATCGATAATTTTTAACCGTTTCTCAAGCAGTAGATATATTTAAACCAAATTTGGTATACAGCACCACCTTTTAGGGTCACCACATTTGGTGAGAATATCAAGCCCCACAAGCTACCAGTGGCGGAGTTGTGAGGGTTCAGTTTCAACAAATTTTATAAAAAACTAGTACGGCCCTGTTCAAAAGCAAACTCGAGCTTGTTTTGGGTAGAACATTTTATTTTAAACAAAAAGTGTCTCCTACAGGTTACCACATTCAGTAATAATGTCATGCCCCACAAGCAACCAGTGGCGGAGTTGTGGGGGTTCACCAATAGATTTTATAAAAAAACTAGTACGGACCTGTTTAAAATCAAACTTAAATTTGTTTTTAGGTAGAACATTTTATTTTAAACTAGCGTAGTTACCCGGCTTCGCTCGGTGATTCTTTTTTATCAATCACACACTACTCGCGTTGATTAAGATTTTTTTGTTTTCCACGAAAATTTTGTAAAACCTAACCTATTCTGGTTAAACTTTTATTTTTTATCTCTTATTAACTTAGCGCTAAAATTGACTTATGATTACATCATTAAATTCAGAAAAAAAAGTCCACCAGATTCAGTAAAAAAAAATGGTGCTATTTGGAAAAAAAATTTACTACCGTTTGACATTTAAGTTGACCTTGAAAAAAATTGAAATCCAATTCATTTTATAGTAGGCTATTTAAGGAGACATTTTATTTAATTTTTTGTTCACCAAAATCGGCCCACAAATAACGGAGTTACAGCTTGCGGCGTTTTTTGTGTGACAGCCTGTATACGGACAAAAAGTGTCTCTTCACTTTTCTTCGTATCTACCACCGTTTGGCACGAATTTGATTTATTATACTATTTTCCCGAAAAATTTTCTTATAAGGTCGATCTAAAAATATCGCTAATATTCGAAATATAGAAGAAATTACCGATTTTTGAGGTTTTTAACAACAGAACATGCTAATAATGGGGAAAGAAGCTCCGCTAAATTAACGATTAATGAGCATTTACTCTGCAATTTGCAATTTTCTGCTTTTCGCAGTATTTTTAGATCGACCTTCAGCAAATTTCTCGCGAGAATAGTAAAATAAATCAAATTTCGTGCTTTGGCACCGTTTGCGGTGGTAGATACAAAGAAAAGTGAAGACACTTTTTGTTTAAAATTAAATGTTATACCCAAAAACAAGTTCGAGTTTGATTTTGAACGGGGCCGTACTAGTTTTTTATAAAATTTATTGAAACTGAACCCCTACATCTCCGCCACTGGTTGCATGTGGGACTTGACATTCTCACCGAATGTGACCTGTAAGGTGGTGCTGTATACCAAATTTGGTTTAAATATATTTACTGGTTGAGAAACGGTTAAACATTATTGATATTTTTTCGACAATTTTAACACCCTGTATCTTTAACATGAAGCGTTTTTGGACCCATATTGATATGGAATATTCGCTTTAAAATGAGTTTTTGCATCGACTGTTAAAGTCCTGCTACAAAAAAGTGGACCACCCTGTATAACGTTTAATCACCTATCTTTGGCATTACCTACCAAAATAACTACGCGATTAAAATATTAAAGCAGTTATCGTAGCAACCATACTATTCCCTAACAACCAATACACAGCAGCCTACCAAAATAGTTATAATAATCAATTGAGAAATCATGATATAATTCATTAGAAACTACGAGTTACGAAGGATAATATAACTATAATTTATTGAATTCTTTTAAAAAAATTAAAAATTACCGCACGAGTTTTTTTGGAAAACGGCAAAAATGTAAAAATTCTTAAGTTGCTTATTATTTGGTATTTTAAATTTTTCAAACAAATCTTAAAGAATCTTTTATAGACCTCAACAAAGCCTACATAATTAAATTAAAAAATATTTTACGTATTACCATTTCGTTATAATTTAGTAAAAATAACGCTGTTTAAAATCCTGCTAAGCTGATTTTGTTTTAAACTTATACTTTTTTGTTTTAGGTGGAGGATTAACCTGTAAAGATATAACAATAAAATAATAAAAGATAACCGATAATCATTCATATAATACCACCGAATTAAACGATAAGATTTGTGACTTTCAAACAATTAAATTTCGCCATTATTATTAGCCACTCAATTTAAAAAAAATGTGACAGTCTTCATTTATTTAAGTGTGAATTATTTATGGTGTTTTCGCACGATACTGAAGTGGTTAACTAAGACAGTTGAACGTACACAAACAAAATGTTTTTTAGCAATAATATACAACAATTCAACAACGGCCAGCAAGAGACTAAAAGCGTATCAAATGAAAAGACTGCAGGAAGGAAGTTGTGGGACTTTGCTGTTCGACAGCGAATCAAAAATTTTGAAAATATAAAGGATGACAAACAAGTCACCGCTACCAATGGCGAAAACAATAATGGCAATATCGTCACAAACAACACCAAATTGGGATTACGTCCTGTAAAAAGCAACTCAAATTTGCAAAAGATGGATAGTGCTGCAATAAAAACAATACCGGAAGAAGAGGATAATGAAACACAGAACCGAATTGCGTCAGAACCCGTAAGCGTTCCCAAAAAAATTACCCAAAAAACATCTGTGCCGCCAGCTACACAAGAACTGGGAACATCGCCCATACAGATAATGCTTCCAGAATGCAAAATACTAAACGTAGTTCCGAACAATTACAATTTAGACAACACAAATTGTGGGGACATCTTCGGAAACGATCACGATTCGATTTTTCCAAAATTAATCAAGTCAGGTAGACGTGTGAGCATTTCCTTAGAATACTCGTTCGATATAAACCCGGATCAACTCACAATGACGTCAAAATACATCGATGAAACGGACATTCCACCCAAGGTCTCTAAACTAATAGGAAAATACGAGTCGATTAAAAAAAATGCCGCCATAGAGCAAACATTACCAAAAAACAGATACCTTCGAACTATGTCCAAAACAGATGGGCAAGCACAAACAGTTGAATTCTCCCAAAACGATCAAGCCACATCAACAGACATCGTAGACGCTGCCAAACCAAAGATCGAGGAAGTTCAGGAAGAAACAAAAGATTTGCTTGAAGAACAGGCGAACAGCGACAGGGCAAACTCTTTAGTATACCACGACACGATAAGGAAAATTAAGGCTTTACGAAAAGAAGCTGAAAGTGAGCAAGAAAGAATTTTGTTGTACAGGGGAAATGGGGAAGATGAGGAATATCGCGATATAAAGAAACAGCTGATGGCTCATATGGTCAAGTTGGATGACATGCAACATGAAGATTACAGAATTATGACCGTGGCTAGGCAAACTTTTGAATTCTGTCACTGCTGCCTTGAGGAATTGATAACAAAAGTTAAAAATAATCAATTGTAAAACTGTTATATCGGCCGCGATAATAGGATTTGTGTTTTATGTTAATATAGAAACGACTAGGATATTAATGTTAGGACAAGATGTTTAAAAATATTTTTGTAAGTCTATTCATTTTATTAAAATTGTTTTTTTTAGATAATGTTTGTACTTATTCCATCGAAGTTAAGAGTTATCAAATATTTTATACATCATTTAACTACTTTCGCCTAGAATAGCTCGATAACCTTACCTAAAGATATTAGATGACTCGTTAAAATGTTGCGTTTTAGCAATGTTGCTAGTAAAAGAAAACTTTATGAATGCATGATAAATTGCGAAAAATATCGGCTGTTAAGTATTTATATGGGCAAAAATAAAGTTAAAAAAATTTTAGTGTTGCGTTTTTATGCAAAAATGTAATATGACACCTAAAAAAATTTGCAAATTGGTGATAGTCCAAAATTGACGACACATCTGATACATCATCATATACCTAGAAAGAAGTGATAGTTTTTTTCGATATCTTTAAAATAGCAAAAATATAAAACACAAAATCGTTCTTTCTCAGTTTTTCTTGTATCGCTTTTAAACTAAGAAAGCTATGGCAATTAAAATTCAACCCTTAATTACCCAACTTTGCCCCACTTAAACCAACTTTAACGCTCTTAAGATAAGCGAAGTTCCCATTGTAAGTCTCGAATTTTAGACACCCTATACGGGACGATTCAGTTTAATATAATTGTTGGTGAAAATTTTGTTTTTAATTGCATAGTCCATAGTATATTAATTTTTTCCCTTGATGCTGATAGAGATTTTTATTCTAAATCAGATCATTTGTTAAAAAAAAAACATATACGCAAGACAAAAATTAAAAAAAAAACGATTTTAAAGAATATTTAATTTTTACAAAATCGTAGCAATCTTTGCATTTGACAAGACAAAGCGCTATCAAACCTTAACAGTTGCAATATACTTAATAACTTAAACAAACTAATTTTTACAACTATCTTAACAACAAATATTAATCTTTAACATGTTCAAAGTGTTCGCCAACTGCCTCCAAATACAGTTGTTCTTTGTATGTGAAGCATTGACTACACAATCTCATAAGCAATTCGGCAGAAGGTCCATTGCCAATTTAATCGTCGCAAAATAAATTGTTTTCGTCAATAACAATAAAAAGATAATTACACAGGTTACCAAAGCGATCTTGTTTTGTCTTTTCAAACACAAAGATTGCTAACAAGGGAGGGTCACGATACGTTGTCGCTGTGTTTATTGCATCAAGGGCATCAAAACTAAATGTTTTTCAGAGTTACTGGCCATTGTTTTCGGAAACATAGGGGAAAAACTGAAAAATTTGTATAAAAAGGTCATTTTTGTGATCGCGTTAGCCATGAAACTGTCAGAGACAAAATCTAAATTTTTCTATTTACCAATGCCCGTATTCTTTGCAAGTAAAATGGTGCAAAGTTTTTGAAAAAATCTTCAACGGTTCCGGATAAAAACTTCAAAAACGAAACCCCTGCAATAGCGCTATGATTTAAGAAGTTGTGGTATACCTGTTTTGACTAAATCTATGCGACTTGCATAGGCGTTTAACATAGGGAAAACCGTTTTTACAAAGGCCTCGTTTTTTGCGTTTTTTCCCGGAACGGTTTGAGATTCTTTCAAAAACTTTGCACCATTTTACTTGCAAAAGATGCGCGCATCGGTAAATAGAAGAATTTCGATTTTATCTCTGACGGTTTCATGGCCAACGTGATCGCAATAATTACTTTTATTTTCAACTTTTTAGTTTTTCCCCTATTTTTTCGAAGAAAATGGCCAGTGGCAAGTATACCCAACTCTGGAAAGCATTTGGTTTGGATGTTCTTAATGCAATAAACACAGCCTTAATCAAATTCTAGCGACAGTGTATCGATACAATTCATTGTGGATTTATTAGGATTTTCTCTTAAAATGACAAAGTTATAGAGGTTTGACACTCAAAATACACTAGTAAAAATACATTAGAAAAATTGATGTACTTAAAAAAAACGCGTTATATAACGCTGGGAGACTGCTTATACAATAAAACCTCCATTATCCGGACTAATTAAGGATTAAGATAGTCCGTACACTTAAATTTATGTCGAAAAGATATCGATATTTCGACAGGCTTCTGAACTTCGTACCTACGTTTACTACTACGTGGTGTAAAAGTAAAATGACAATGTCAATTTTCATTTATATTACGTTTACGCTTGTGAAGCGATTAACACTAACTTCTGTCTGCTCTCTATCAAATGTAGCCAATTGTACATTTTTTATCAGTGACATTGACAATATGAATTTAGGGCGCCAGAAATGAGTTCGCACTCCGACGATTAATACCAACCGCGCTCTGCTTTTAAGGTTAACATTCAGCTGTGTTTTCCGAACCATTGAGAATTGGACATATGTTTATATTAACTTTTTAACTCAAAATGGTCAATACTACCAACTTCTAAAATATTTACTATTCGTTTTGAAACACCCTGTTTTTAATTAATGGCCTGGTCTGGTATACGGACGGGTCAAAAACGCAAAATGGAACAGGCTGCGGAATATGGGGAGCAGCACAACTGAGACAAGACAAATCTGTAAGCCTTGGACAGTGTGCAATCATATTTCAAGCTGAGGTGTATGCTATGCACTTATGTGCAGAAACACTATTAGAAAGAGATTTTGATAACAAAAGAATCTTCATAGTGCCCGACAGCCAAGCAGCGTTAAAAGCTCTTGGTTCGTCAGAAGTAAACTCAGGACTTGTTGTGAACTGCATACAAGCACCAAACATGCTAGGAAGCAGGAATAACGTTAAACTGGTTGGTGCCCAGGGCACACTAATATACCAGGGAACGAGAAGGCTGATCGCCTAGCCAAAATTGGCAGCGAGACACCTTTCTTCGGACCAGAACCCGCAGTTGGTACGTCCTATGGAACAGCCAAGCGGTGTCTTAATGACATACTAACACAAGAGCTTAATGCTCATTGGAAAAAAGTTGCAGGACAAGCCCATTTCAAGGCTATCCTGTCAATGGTCTCCAAAGAGAAGACAGAAGAAATGCTCAGGATGAGCAGAGCAGCCACAGGGCTTGTCACAGGGCACTGTGGGTTAAACAAACACTTCGACATAATAGGGCTCTCTGAGACCGATATATGTAGATGATTTGGTGAAGAAGAAGAAACTCCTCTGCACGTAATATGCCAGTGTGAAGGATTTACACCCTATCGGCGCAGACTTCTAGGGCTGGAAAAAGCCAACCAAGATGAGCTAAGAAAAACACCCTTAAAGAAAATCCTGGAGTTTTTCAAAAACACAGGACTTCTTTAAGGGACTATCACCAGAGGGTACAATAGACCAACAGGTCGCAGTACAGGAACCCGAAAGGGGACCACCTCCGCGGAAATAATAAGAAAAAAAAATAAATAATTCGTAGTTATTCAACTTTATATTACGCGATCTTTTATGATAAAACGAATAAAGTTATTATGTAAGGTACCTACATAGTATATACAAACAGATTGGACAAACAGTGTAAAAGTGTTACGACAGCTGTAAGTATGTTTGTAGAACATAAACTATTAATTAAAATGCAATATCTTTATTAATTTCGTAGTTATTTACTTTGTACAAAGAGAACTTTTATAATATTTTTATCGTACAGTACAAACTCGTTATGTTTTTTATAAAAAAATTAAATTGTTTACACTAATTTATTTTATCAAATACATAAATATCGTGGAGATAAAAATAAAATAGATGAATTCATTTCGTGATGATTAAATACAAACATAATTTACCGGTTCACAATTCGATGTCTTTGCTCCACGCTTTAAAGACATAATTTTAATATAATATTTACTCTGAAAAAAAATTCTTTTTCGATGTTTGCTCGGCATCATTACCAAGCTACTAGATTAAAAATTAGTCCCAGTTTATTTATAGCCGGAAAATTCGCTTTGAATGTTTGATATTGCCTCATTAACGGTGGAAATAAACGAGTTGGTACGACGACACGCCACCGAGACATAAACCAGGTTTATAACGATAAGCGGTGGCCGCAGGATGACAGGATATTGTGAGGTCCTGGTTCGGTATCTAATGAATATGCGGTTCAGTACATATTTCAAAGTTTTATTTCAGTTGGACGCCGTTGAGATTTCAATGGTACTCAACAATGCCGCGTACTATTGGAGATTTACGGCGTATGGCTGGCGTATTTTAAAAATTAACTGACTAGGAAATATTTATGACCCCATGAAGTTTTAGCTATAAAATAGCTACGTTCGTCGTTGGAGCTGACACAAAAAATCTTTTTCGGGAGAAGGATTGAATTGCCACCGCCAACGCACCTTAACAGTTAACATGGAATTGTATTTGACATTTTAAACAAATTGTTTCAAAGTTTCAAAGATCCCAATAATAATTCTATTAAATATTACACCTGCACATCTAATTCATCATTTTTACTTTGAGAAATATTAATTTAAGTCAATAATATGATAATATTTTTAAATAATTACATTATTTATTAAAAAAATAAGTTTTTTAAAAATTGACATACGCTTGTTAAAGTTTTGCAAAATATACAGAATATAATAACCTTCCTATTCATTATTTTTAAAGTAAAATTAATCAGCATACACCATGACGCATATCAAATTAATAAAGTTGTAAAATAATTTGCTATTATGTTAATCTGTCAAAATAATTTAAAAAAACACACAACATTCTTCAAAATCTTGATTTTCGGTACTAAAAAATGCATACACTATCGGAAAAAAAAATTGATTTGGAACCAAACAAATGTCAAGTATACAGGGTGTTTTATTTAACCCTGCAGCGGTGGCGCCGGGTCTCTCAGACTCGAGCGTCACAAGATTTTGTGTAGAAAGGGGAGGGGTGGAAGTACACTTTACCCTTTTTCAGTACCTTCCTAAAATTCACTATATTAGCGATTAGTGCAAAAAGAACAGTGCAAATTGTTTTTTTTTCAAACTTTTTGAAGCCTTTTGGGTCTGTCAGACCCGGCGCCACCACTAAGCGATCGTTCATATCAAGTTCAATATTCCACCAATAGGCCTGTTTTTATCGCTTTTGGTAAGTAATAAGTGTACCATTTTCAGTGAATTGAATTATTAATTAATGTTAACACAGAAACATGAGTTACGAAGATGAACAGGCGCGATTATTGCGTTTATTAGAAGAAGTAGACATGGAAGCTGAAGAACAATTTGACGACGAAGAATCCGAAGGAGAAGAAGATAATGTTGAGGCACGTTTGACTGATACAGACATAGAGCAAGAAGGAGAAAGCGATACCGAGAATTTACCACTATTAGCAAAAAAAAAACACGAATTTCCAGCTTCATCGAAAATTACTTTTGAAAAATGTGTAAGAAAAAATTATGTCTGAAGAATGCAGAATTTCGCTGCCCTGCGTGTGTGACACTGCCAGAAACTTGTTTATAATGTCTCATAATGTGTTATACAGGGTGTGTAAAAATTGGCGGAAGGGCTACACGGGGCGATGTTCTTCGTAAAATTCTAAGTCGAAAATCTTATTACGAAAATGTTGTACCACGCTTGCTGTGTCTGCAAGAGGTCCTCAAAGCTTTGACATTTAGTCCTTTAATAGGCGTTATTATTTAATACTTGCAAATGAAAAAGCTGCAATTTGGAATAAAAATAGATTTCGAATAGTATTTTTTCCTAGATATTGTGTTCTTCCTTTCAAAAATTGGTGTTGAAAATATGTAAATCACTGATTTTAATGACAGTAATACATATGGCAACATTGTCCTTAGCTGTCATCTCTGTTTTTCTCGTAATTATTTCTTGTTTGTGTTTTACGATACCCAAAAGTTTGCAGCTATGTTTAAGAACTGAAGGCTTTCAGTTCGAACAAAAAATGTAAATACCTAAGTAAAAATTGCTGATAAAAAAATGTCCAAACGCAAATCAATGTATGCAATGTTTCCAATTTTTTTTTCTTTAAATGGTTCCTGAGGCCATAGGAAGCATGGTACAACATTTTCGTATTAAGATTTTCGACTTAGAATTTTACGAAGAACATCGCTCCGTGTAGCCCTTCCGCCAATTTTTACACACCCTGTAAAAGAAAAATTTTTTTTTTTTGGTATTTATCATTCATCAAATAAATTTTTAATTTTAGTTTACATATGTAATATTTCTTCCATTGTAAGGACACATTGGTATTTTTTGGATTTCTTATAACAAAATTATGTGACAGCTTTAAAAAAAAATCTATTTATAAAAAATATACCTGGGCAACAGGAACACTCACAAAAAACACAAATTTTATATGGTTGGTAATTAATTACATTGTTTTTAATAGTGGGTCTGTCAGACTCAGCGCCACCACTCGTGAAATGCAAAAGGGCGCCACCACTCCAGGGTTAAAGTAACAAACTTACATTTTGGTACGAGAAAACAAAACACTACGCACAGGCTGATTCGAATTCGAGAACGATCATGGGGATCCGAATTATTTTATTATTGTCCAATTTGTATTTTTATGACAGTGCTACAAAATGCGTTAGTGAAATAAAAACGTCAATTTTGAAAAACAACACTGACTCGACTTATCAATAAGTATTAAGTTGAGTAATAAATTTAAAAAATGTAGTAAAACAACAAACAAATAGATGATTCTTCAAAAATTGTTTGTTTTGAAGAAAATCCTTTTAAATATATCAAATCTGTTGTGAAATTGACGTGTAATTAGTATAAAATTTAGCAGTTTTGTCAAGTTTAAACCTATGGTTCATCTTTAATAATAAGCGAGGTCTCAATGGTCGCTTGCCGACGAATCTGAATTACCCTGTGATGTTGAAAATAATTTTTTTTCCGATCATATTGTTAATGACTGTTACTGTACACCAGTGGTTTCCAACCTTTTTGTACCTCCGCCCCCCCTTTTTCATAAAAGAATGTTTGATCTAATTTCATAGATATTGTTCTGATATAATAATTATTATTTAATGGGCTACAAAGCAATATACCATATACTGTATAAATAAAGTTCTTTTTGTTTGTTTGTATTAAAAAATGATATTTTGGTAACAGCTGCGCGCCCCCCTTGGAATAGTCTCACGCCCCCCTAGGGAAGCGCGCCCCACAGGTTGGAAACCACTGCTGTACACTGTACAGCCTGCATGCATAGTAGAGGGTCTTTACGCACGATAAATAAAAAGCGCAGTTTTCTAAAAATGATCAAAATAGACTCACGTCAAACTTGACAGTTACCAGAGTACGTACAAGTGTGTTTACTATTACCACAAAAAAAAAAATCGTATGTATTAAATGATCGTAGAAAACGTATAGTACGAAACTCGAGTTGCAAAAGAAATACACACTTGTGGATATGCCCTTCTTGTAGCTCTCCTTATGTAAAATATCATAACATTATGCAACTAATGACGGCAACAAACTTTTTAATGATAAGGTTATCTTTTTCTCTACTAATACAAAAGATTTACAATAAAAATAAAAAAAAAAACAATTATTAAAAACCACAAGAAACTTATCGAATAGGCAAGACGAATTGGTCCAGTTTGCACATTAAAGTACATTTACTACTTACTTGATTGCGACTTAAATTTGATTTTAGTTACGAAGTAGCTTCTTGAGTAAGTAAGTAAGTTAGCTTTATTTAGCAATTGCTATTACATTGAAACATAATTTAATAATAGTAAATATAATAAAAATAAAAAAAAAATAAATGAAATAAAATAAAAAATCTAAAAATCTTCTAAATTCTAAGTATCTAAGATAACAGTTTAATAGCGTTCTAATACGTACTCCTTAATTGATTTAATACCCTTCTTATAATTATTACATATTTTGATTTGATGCGGCATATTATTAAATATTTTAAAACCTTGATAAAATAATGAACGAGCAGTTTGACTTTTAGTACATTTCTCTATAACGAAATTAAGCCTATTTATAGTTTTATAACTGTGTATCTCATGGACTAATTTTACATTTTCATACAGATATTTTGGTGTTTTTTGTAGTTTAATTTTTAAAACTAGCTCTAATGTTCTAAATATTATTCTCTGATTAATACTCATAAATTGAAGTGTATTTAACATAACCTTGATAGGGGAAAGAATTGAACACTTTAAAATAGTGCGCATGGCGCGATTTTGCAATTTCTGTAATTGTTGAAGTTCATTTTTATTTAAATTAATGAGTAATGAAGCGCAAAACTCAAAATGAGGAGCTATTATTGTTTTATACAGTAAAACTCTAGTGTACATACTCATGTGTTTGCTACATCTTTTAAAGAGAAAAATCTTTTTGGAAATTTTGTTCATCATGTATTTTGCGTGTAACTTAAACGTTAAATTTTCATCTAATATAACACCAAGGTATTTAATTTCGGTTACTCTTTCTAAATTAGTGTTGCTAATTTTTACATCCAGATTAGCATTATAAATATTTGTTTTGTAGATAATGTGTTTAGTTCCCAAAATCATGAATTTGGATTTATTAACATTAATACATAAATTATTATCGCATAGCCATTTATAAATATTACTTAGATCCAAATTCATCTTATCTACTAATTCACTTGTTTTAAATCCACTAACAAACAACATTGTATCGTCCGCAAACATTTTTATTTCACAATGTTTGGCGTATTTAACCATATCGTTTATATAAACAACAAAAAGCAGAGGACCCAGAACGGTTCCTTGTGGTACACCATGTGTGGTTTTTAAACAAGATGATATAGTTCTATTATATTTAACTTGTTGATGTCTATTTTGTAAGTATGATTTAAACCAAGACAATGCTACCTCACTTATCCCTATTTTTTCTAATTTTTTTATTAATAATTCTCTATTGATCGTCTCAAAGGCTCTACGAAAATCCAAAAATACGGCTAGTGTTATTTCACCATTTTCCATATTTCTAAACCACAAATCACAAATATTCTGAAGCACTGTTTCACAAGAATGTCCACTGCGAAAACCCGACTGGTTATCCACTATCACATCATTAATCTGTAAATATTCTAGGATTTGCTTTTTAACAATTAGCTCTAAAACTTTTTCGTAAACGGGCACTGTATTGATTGGTCTAAAGTTTTGACATAATTTAGTGTTAGGTACTTTCTGGATAGGTATAATAGTTGATGTTTTCCAGTTTTCTGGGAAGATCCCTTTTCTCAGCGACAAGTTAATTATTTCTAATAACCTATTCCCTATTACACACATTGAATCTTTAAATACTTTAGATGATATTCCTTCCTCATTTGGTCCTGTAATAGATAGACTTTTGATAACTTGGTTTAATTCTGCCATGTCTATAGGTTGAAATTTCGAAAAGTTATAGTAGTAGTTTATTTTATTAATAACATTATTATGATTTTAATGATGGTCAATACCTTCTACGATTTCATCAATACTATTTATAAAGTAATAATTAAACTTTTCCGCAATAGCTATTTCATCTGTTAAACCAATTTGATCAAATATTATTTCCCTAGGTATGTTATTTTTACGATTGCCAGGTAATAGTTCTTTTAAATTTTTCCATAGTTTTACCATTTGATATACGTAAAATTCATAAACGAGAACAGAACGCTTAAAACTTGGAAGTGAAAGAAACAAGTTGTCTTGAAAATGGACAAACTCCTATTTTTCCACCTTCTAATTTGAATTATCTACAAAGTATCCACAAAGTATTCGGTGCATCCCTACTTGATATTCAATAGTATTATCACGGTTTGAATCTTTCAAAAAAAATTATCAAAAGACATTGTGCTTTTGTTAACAAAAAAAAAAAAAAAAAATTTTCAAAAAATGTGAGTTGGATACTAAAAAATGTAAAATAACGTCACGTGTCAGGGTAAATACAACATTATTAAAACAACACAAAAGTACTTTTTAGACTATAACTCAAAAACAAGAAATAATAAGACATTTTGGAAAGTGGTTTTAAAATTTGTCAACCACAATTGCCCATTTCTGAAAGTTTATTTTATATAATAATTATTTAAGCGATACATTTATTACATTACATTACCACGTAGGTAAAATATCATTATTGATTTAAAAATAATTGTTCCACTATAAAAAACTTCCTGTGCATTAAATAAAATATGTTTTATCTACGAAGGTACGGTTTTTCTAAATTTTATTAATTATAAATGATACACTAAATTTAGCAATTCTGTTCTGTTTAAACGAAAAGTTATCGGTTGGACTAATTTCTAAATCGCATTTACGAAAGCAAAAACTTTTAAAGGAAGTAATTTACTTGACAATCTCCTCTTTCCGGTCGATAACTTTATGGGTGCGTGTAAAATTTAAATAGAAAACTTTTAGGGTACGCAGGGCTAAATTTAAGCAAACAAAAACCGCTTTAATAAATATTTACTCGAGATAAATCCACTAATACACAATCGAGAACTTTTACGTGAAATTGTGTCTGCTTTTTTTGCAGGATTCGTGTCCCATTGTGTGTGTGTGCAGTCAATGCGTCTTTTAAAATATCACGAAGTACTAAAATGGCGTGTGTACTTTAGTGCACTCAAACAGGCAATTAGGCAGCAATAAAGCATTTAATTGGAATAACAAACAAGCATTTTATAACACGCAGATGTCACTATTAATTAAATTTTGATAAAGATACTGAAAACATACGCTTTCACATGCTATATGTATAATGTACACGCAGTTAATGCTTCAAGTATGTGAGTGTTGTATTTGTATGATATGAACGGATTAAATTAAATTATCGTTAAAGAAATAACTCGCTGATTTAAAAATTGACAGATAATAACAAAAATTAATGAAAACAAATGTCAGATTGACAGTCATGGCTACTTATATTTGTAAGATTAACCCTAGAGGCCCAATTACGTCATTTTGACGTACACTCCAACACATATTCGCGATCTCTTTCACACGCTTGCTTAGATCGCCGTGAACATCCGATGGTACATGCACAGAGCTAACAGGAGACAGCAGTCTCGCTTTGATAAGTGCCGCCATTTTGTTGTTATCGCAATGTTCACGTCGTTATGACGTATGTTTGGGCTTTGTTAACTTTTGCACTTTTTGAATTTTCTGAATTATATTTGACTTAAGTGATTTATGTTTGATAAGAGTTGATTAGTTTTTCATAAAAAAATATAAATAGTTGATTTTTGTAAACAATTTGTAGTATATAAGAAAAAATTACAAGGATCTCAGTTTTCGTGCCATTTTTTGTATGTTTAATTAAAGTGAACATTTCAGAGTTTAAATAAACAATATTTTTTCTAAATTTCTGTTTTTTATTTACATAGAAAGTATTTTACATAAACCATACAAAAAACTAGCATTTGCAGTAAAGCTTATTTAGATAGAGCTCTTTTATAATTGTACGTCGTTTTGACGTATGATTGGGCTTTATAGCCTCAAAAATATGATTGGGCTTCTAGGGTTAATCCAATTTCAAAATATTAATTATAAACTAAATATTAAACATTTAAGCTTATTAACGGTCTCAAATGATGCGTAATAATTTTATCTTTCTATTGTTACCATTAATTTTAATATAAATTCAATTGGGGAGCAGGAATCGGAAAGAAAGTTAAAACCAATGTTAATTCCCTATGTTCACGGCTGGTGGTTAACACCCGGTATAGTTGACGCATGTGCATAAACCACTTCAGGTGTTAATAATAATGTAATTTATTTAGCGATTTGAAAATTTCGTTTACATTTTATAACTTACGTATACAGGGCTGCGCAAAAGTATGGACACAGACAATATACAGGGTGTCTCCGTTATCACCGCGAATATTTTAAGTGGTGATAGAGGACCTTTTTCTAAGAAAAAATTTCAAGTAAAATTTTTTCCTTAAATCAAATGCTAAGCTGATATCAACACTTACTTGATTTTTTTACACTTCTGCATTTATAAGACTCTGTAGCCAAAAATATCAATTTTATCGTAAAATACCTTAAAGCTTTTTAATAGAACATTAAATTTTCTACAAAATTAGTTTTATTTATTTTTTGTCTACAGGCAATGGTTTGAGAGTTAAAAGGCAGTTTGTATAAAAAAATGAGAAAAATTTACAAAATTTAATTGTTTCTTAGACTTTGCAACCGCTGTATCTTTAAAACGAAAGGTTGTACAAAAAAACCGACCGCCCATTCCGGATAGCAAATTTTATGTGCTACAACTTTGATTAAGTGAATTTTTTTGAAAATCAAACCGATTTTCCGGAAAAGCTGAAAATAAGGAATAGAGTGCAAAAACTAAATTTCCCACAAATATGGTTTTGTATTTAAAAATGCTTTTAAAGTGAGTGCGATTACGTGATTGAAAATGATGGAGGTCATTTTGAACACTTATTGAAGTAATTTTGTGGTTACATGCTAATTTTATTGCGTCCAGATGGATTTGCATTGTTTTGCATTTTATCGTTTTCGAAAAACAAAAACTCCCGGTAATTATGATATTTTGTATTTAAAAATGCCATAGCATCGGCAATATTCATAAAATTATGTATCTCATCAGTTTCAAAGCTTTTTATGAAGTTTGAAATTCTTCAGAAAACCACCCCTTATCATTTTTTTTAAGGAGCTAACTAATAACCAAATTGTTGGTGCTTATGAAATTGAGGGAAATTTAAATTCAGAAAAATATTTAGACCTTTTAATAACCAAGGTAGGTCCTGCGCTGGAAGAAGTTGCAAGAGAAAATCAGGAGATCTGGTTCCAACATGACGGCTGTCCAGCCCATTACAGTTTAGATGTTAGAAACTTTTTAAACGATTGTTTTTCCAATCCATGGATTGGTAGAGGTGGAACAATAAAGTGGCCAGCCAGATCTCCTGATTTAGCACCTTGTGACTTCTTTCTGTGGGGCCACCTTAAAAGTAAAATTTATAAAAAACGCCACTCAAATATTAATTCTTTGAGAAATGCAATAGTAGCAGAATGTGCTTTAATTAATAACATACAGCTAGCCTCTGTGAGAAACGGTTTTTATAATAGATTGGGGTATTGTTTATGTAGGAATGGGGGCTTTTTGAGTATTTATTGTAAAATTTATTCTGTTATATTTTTTGTTATTGTTTTTAATTTTAAGTTGAAATTTAAGTAATAATAGTGTCGACTCTTGTAATTAATCTCCACGAAGATGCGCCACTATAATGCTGTAAAAAGTGTTCACCATTAAAACTCTTCCTCTATTACAGTTTTTTTTTTCATTTTAATCAAAATCGTTATAGAAATAACTCGCTGATTTAAAAATTGACAGATAACAAAAATTAATGAAAACAAATGTCAGATTGACAGTCATGGCTACTTATATTTATAAAATTAATCCAATTTTAAAATATTAATTATAAACTAAATATTAAACATTTAAGCTTATGAATGGTCTCAAATGATGCGTAATAATTTTATCTTTGTATTGTTACCATTAATTTTAATATAAATTCAATTGGGGAGCAGGAATCCGAAAAACAGTTAAAACCAATGTTAATTCCCTATGTTCACGGCTGGTGATTAACACCCGGTATATGGTTTGTTGATGGTTAAATCACAATTGAAGTCGCTATAGTCTTGGGACCATTTTGTGGAACGAATTGTATGTATACTATATCATTAATAGTTAAAAAAGTTTGAAGTTTTTAAGCAAAATAATAACATTTAGCAATTTAACAAAGCCAATATAACATATTTTAAAAGTCTTGCTGACAATAGGAACTAAAGAAACTTCTGAATTTTAAACATGAATAAGTCATTTTTTTAATGCAATGTATGTTTTTACATTTTTTTTTAATGAATTAAAAATAAATATATTACTCTTAATATTTTATTTTTAAAGCCTACTTGTTTTAATTCCATCAAATATTGCACATACAATTCATAACAGGGTGTTTGAAAATTCACTTGTCTATGTATTTAGTTCAGGTAAATAGACTAAACAAAACTAAGTGAAACTACTCAGAAATTACTGTAAAAGTATTATTAACACTGTTTATACAGGGTGCCCATTTTTCTAACCTGTTGTATGGGTAACTCCGTTAATATTAGAGATACAGAAACGTTTAAATTAGCAAATTTGTGCAGAATTTAAAGAAAAATCTGATGCCATTTTCAAATTTGACCTACGTCATCAACTTTTTGAAATATTTTGAAAAAACTGAAAAATGTCGATTTTTTCAAACTTGAATAATTCCGTAACCATATGAGTTAGAACCAAAATAAAAATTGGCCTTTATAGATGTTTTTACGTAGATTTCAAATATGTTAACGAAATTTTTATAGCACTCTCGATTTCCGAGTTATAGCACAAACTTGCATTTTTTTAAAAGGAAGTCATAGTTGGCTATGGTCTTATTAAAAAGGTTATTTTTTTCTCGTTTCAATGATATAAGGGTTGTTATGCTTTACTTTTGTAGTTTTTCTTTAAATAAGCAAAAATCATTTTACATGTTCACTGCCTACTAATAGATGGGAGTTATCCTGTGTTGATGTTCTTTTTTTTTTGATGTGACATTTAAGAGTTGTCTCTTATCGTTAGTGTAGCAGTTATTAGCCAGTTACAAATTTTATAAACAAAACCTCATAATTTGTCAAATAACATTTATTGTTTGTTATACGTATAAATCTCTCTCTCGTGTTGATCAAAATTTATGATTGACTTTATTGTCAATTTCAAAAACAATGTTTTCTAATGAAGAAAGAAACGACATGCTTTTTTATTACTAGGCTTGTAATAGGTAGAAATAGTAGAAATTCAAGTGATGTGTATTTGCAAAGATTTATGGAAAGGGGGCAACCAAGAAAGAAATTATTTTCGTTATTAGAAACCAATTTAAAAAAATACAGTTCATTTACAAAATCCAAAGGTTTGAAAATTAAATTTAAGCAAGAAGATGAAGAGAGAGTCCTGGAATACGTAAATTATAAACCAACATCATCTACCCGGGAGTTGTCCCTTGAATGTGGTGTCAACTGAAAAGGCTGTAACTGCCTAATAATTGCTACACTAACGATAAGAGACAACTCTTAAATGTCACATCGAAAAAAAAAGAACATCAACACAGGATAACTCCCATCTATTAGTAGGCAGTGAACATGTAAAATGATTTTTGCTTATTTAAAGAAAAACTACAAAAGTAAAGCATAACAACCCTTATACCATTGAAACGAGAAAAAAATAACCTTTTTAATAAGACCATAGCCAACTATGACTTCCATTTAAAAAAATGCAAGTTTGTGCTAGAACTCGGAAATCGAGAGTGCTATGAAAATTTCGTTAACATATTTGAAATTTACGTAAAAACATCTATAAAAGCCAATTTTTATTTTGGTTCTAACTCATATGGTTCCGGAATTATTCAAGTTTGAAAAAATCGACCTTTTTCAGTTTTTTCAAAATATTTCAAAAAGCTGATGACGTAGGTCAAATTTGAAAATGGCATCAGATTTTTTTTTAAATTCTGCACTAATGTGCTAATTTAAACGTTTCTGTATCTCTAATAGTTAACCATACAACAGGTTAGAAAAATGGGCACCCTGTATTGATTTATTAATCTGTCTGTGCGTACCTTGCAGATTTAATCCGATATAATAAACAATATCTCTAATACGGCGCAGATAATCATTACATAAAGGGTGAACATTAAAAAAAAACTGTTAACTGTAGCACAATAACGGAAACTTAAGTGAAAAATTGTATTTTCCTAGCACAAAGTGGAAAATACGTTTTCTTAACACATCGTCTAAAAGCGAATAGAAATAATTATTACAAAACTGAAATCTGTTTTTTCAATTTCACAACACGTCTTTACTTCATTTAATTTGAAATTGTAGGAAACGGTTGAACAAAAGCTGTCCTAAATAACTGATTCTGCAATCAGATTAAGCTTTTAATTTGTTGCTTAAGAATTCAGTTTTAGTTCAGTTAGAATAATAGAAGCGTTATTTTAAATTCTGCTGGAGTTGCAAAGAAAAAACAAACTCCTGGTTGAATTGTTCTGAGAATTTGTCACAGACTTCTTAATTATTTAATCCTCATTAACTAGTTAGCCATTCTTTATGTAAAAAATCAAATTAAAATTAATGTTCACGATGTACACAGACAGCATGGAGATCCCGTAAGAGATACAGATTTGGTTATACTCGTCATTCAAAAAGTCTGCAAAAAATGGTAAAGTTTTTCTATTAAGTATTAATTTTTTAGAAAATGTTATTCCTGATAATGGTTTGTGCATCATCTAAAACAAATATTAAGATAAAAAAAAGTTTCATAAAAAATCTTAGGACACTATATTTTAGCGATTTTAGATATATTAGCAGGAGTAAATTGCCCTTATTTTAAGAGATACAAAAAAAAAATTATGAGAAAGAGTTATTTAGAATCTAAAAATAAAGCTAGTTGTAAATTTTGACGGTCAAATTCCAATTTTTCTCTTAAAGAAATTTTAACATCCAAAAAGTTGCAACAAATGGAAAAAAATTTTATTACCTACTGATTTCTCAAAAAAATTTATTCCTGATAAAACTTGGTGCATCATCTAAAACTATTATTAAGATGAAAAAAGAATTCAATAAAAAGCCATAGCATACTAGATTTTACCGATTTTTGTAATAATCGCAAGAGTAAAGTGCCCTTATTTTAAGAGATACAAAAAAAAAATTATTAAAAAGACTTATTGTAAATCTAAAAACAAGGCCAGATTAAATTTTAACGTCAAATTTCAATTTTAACTTATTACGAAATTTTTAGCACTTTACTCTTGCGTATATTTCAAAAATCGCTAAAATCTAATGTCCTATGACTTTTTATTGAACTTTCTTTTACCTTTTTATTAGTTAGACCATGCACCAACTTTTTTCTGAATAAAATTTTCTGAAAAATGGATAGTAAAAAACTTTCCCATTTGTTACAGACTTTTAAAATGTAAATATTTCTTAAAAAAAAAAATTGACCTTTGAAATTTAAATCCAGCCTTATATTTAAATTCGAAATAACTCTTCCTCATAATTTTACTTTACTTTACTCTTGCGAATATTTCTAAAATCGCTAAAATCTAGTGTCCCACGACATTTTTTCATCTTAATATTAGTCTTAGAGCCTGCACCAACATTAATTTATCAAAAGTAAATTTTTCTGAGATATCTTTTTTTTTTCCATTTGTTGCAGACTTTTTGAATGGCGCTGTTTATAAAAAATGTATAGATCCTATTACCACCAAAAACATACCAAATTTTCACATTTTTCCTTAACTTAACAAACTGTGGTTCATAGTTTTTGTTACCTGAACAAATATAATCAGTATGCAGAGGCGGATTTAACGGCGGGCGCGCGTCCTGGGCCCCGACTTCTGCCCTGCAAAACCCCAACTTTATTTATTTAAAAAGATGGTTTACATGCATTTTTATTTTCCCTACTCTCCCTTTTTTTAAGGGACCCAATATTTTCTTCTGCGCCCGGGCCTCAAACGACTTTAATCCGCCTCTGTCAGTATGAAGGTTTGATTGCGTATTTAGCACTTCTCCCCTACTTTGGATTGTACCGTAAACATTTTTGAAGATATTGAAAGTAATGTTAAGATATAATAGTTTAAGAGAACCTGGATAGATATGAGAAGGATAAAAATTATGTAAAATTAGCTTTAAAGCCAAGTAAAGATTTCTTCTTATTAATATTAGTAATATTATTAAAATTTATGAAGCTGGTTTTAATTTATTAGGGACAAATTTGTCTTCTACGGCTACGTCGTAAGATCATTACATACAGAGCGATTGAAAGAAAAATGTAAATTCGTTACCATCAGAGCTGGGTATTACTCGAACACTTGGTATTTTGAATAGTATTCAAAATACTTTTTTAGTATTCAGTATTCAGTAATCGAATACTTTTTTTGAGTATTCTTTATTCAAAATCTTGAATACTTTGTTAGTATTGACTATTCAATACTCTTTTAAGGTATTCATGAATACCGAAAGTATTCATGAATACCGAAAGTATTCATGAATACCGAAAGTATTCATGAATACCTAAAGTATTCATGAATACCAAAAGTATTCATGAATACCGGTAACCATGAATACTTTTAGTACCTATTTATGAATCCAAAATTGATTTTGTTTGAGTAAAATATTGTTTACTTTTTTAGGTTTGGAGAACTCATTAAAAATGTTATATAGGTATATTACATATTGCAAGCTCTTTACAAAGAATTATAGATTTATTTATATATGTATAAATAAGCAATTATATATTTTTTATTTATTTATTTAAATTCATTTACTAAACTTTATTTTGCTTTGTTACAATAAATCTTGGTTAACCTATTAGTTGCAGAATGTCTCCAGCTAGTTTTAAATTTTTGCCATAGATTTCTCTTCATGTATTCATTTTTAATTTCCTAATAATTGTATAAGCCAGATAGTGTAATCAAATTTTTGTTATATGTACCTACTAGTAAATATGTTTTGTTTGTTGTTTAAAATATATAACCAATTTACAAATGTTTTTTTACTTTGGTATTCAGTATTCAGTATTTCAGAAAATAGTATTGAATACTTTAACGAATACTTTTTTTAGTTGGTATTCAGTATTCAAAATTGGTTGATTATTTGCGGATATTTAGTATTCAGTATTTGAATACTTTTTTTAGAAGTATTTAGTATTCAGTATTTGAATACTTTTTTTGTCGGTATTCAGTATTCAATATATAATACTTTTTCGGTATTCATACCCAGCTCTGGTTACCATTTCATACTTGTTGGAAGAATAATTTTGCTACGTTCAAAGCAATATTTTTATTACTTTTATACTTGTTTTGCTTTGCATGATGTGAAGTTATTATAGTTCGAAATAACAATATGAACAGCTCGCTTGGGTATCTTCTGTATATATAGCGTTGACTATGCAAAGTGCGTACAGACAGATGAATAATAATATTAAATTACAATAATTATCGCCTGTTCACATACGTTAGTCGAACAATCCCTGACAATCCCTGTTAATTTTAATGTGTCTTTGTTAATTGGATCCTATTTATTATAATACAATTTGCTTACACAGCGCCCTTATCATGTTTTTGACGTTTCTTTATCGTTATAATTGACACAGACAATAATAATTGACGTTGTTGTTAAAACGTCAACAGATTTAAGTGCTAAAGTTGACGGATTACTTTGCGAATAAAATTTAATTGTCTATGTATGCTTCGCTTATAATTACTACTGGATATAGACATGTGTCTAAAAGTTTTTAATGTCATTTATGAGGATAGTTGAATTGTAATACAAGTTAGCTTAAAGTGTAGGAAGGTACTACGTACGAGGGCCAAGATGAATGAATTTATTGAGAATAAAGAGGCCAAGTAGGCCGCGACTAAACAAATCCTCACCTTCATATTGACAATTTGACACAGCTGTAATTTTGTAAAATTGTTTTTAAACGCGTGAAGGCTAAATGCATGTTAGTGTATGGAGTGTGGGCACATTGAAGATCTCCGCGCGAAATTGGACTCGTAGCAAACCCATAAGAGTGTTAAGCTCTGCCAAACGAGCTGAAGACTGCCAGAAAACTTTATTGACAAAAATGGGTTTTTCAACGATTTAGGAAAAATGTGCCACCCAAGTTTCGTAACGGTTGCGAAAGAAAGTAAGCGTCTCTTTGGTTCGGCGTGGGGGCGGTTTTGCGAAAATCTGAGAATCAATTAGGTTTTGCTGGGCAGGTACCGTGGTCTGCGGGCGAGTTGGATTTGCTCTTTCAACTGCTCGCCGGGCCTTTGGAAACGGATTGTTTAGTTGCGTTTGGCAACTATTAAAGTTGTGCCGAATTCTTTGTTGCCATCGTCCCCGTGCTCTGTGAGAATTGGAGCAATCATATTGTGTACTAGCGATTCCGGAAGGGGCTCCTTCACCGCTAGATTCCGCCTTGCGCGTAAAGTTCTCTTTGCGCAAAACGTTGATACTTTTCCACCAGAGCAGCACATTCCTGGTGTTTCATTCTTAAATTTAAGGGGACCACAATACCCCCATAATTTATCCATTTTTCCAATAATTACACTTGGATAAAGACTGTAATCATAATTTGAATCGTAATTAAATGCACCGATTTAAATCAGCGTGCAGTATTCTTCTAGTGAGAGCATTGCGTAGTCGATTTCTCGTCTGTTTCAGATGAACGGGCTTGAGCAGTTCTTACTGGAACGGTTTCCAATCTTGCTTCCCGTTGCTCGTCTGTTTCAGATGAACGGGCTTGAGCATTGCGTAATCGATTCGTTTCCAATCTTGCTTCCCGTTGCTCGTCTATTTCATATGAACGGGCTTGATCATTGCGTAATCGATTCGTTTCCAATCTTGCTTCCCGTCACAGCTTCCCGTTGCTCATCTGCTTCTGAAGCTCATAATGTTTTTTTTTCTTTGCTTGTGGTGTGGATTGACCAATCCCTCTTCGTTGATTTTTTATATACAGATAGACGAACTGTCAAATAACAGTCTTACCACAGAACATACACAAGCAGAATGGAAATCTCCTAGTTACAAAACGAAACCGTATTAGACTGCCATCTAAATAAGGCGCTGTGAACTTTTTAGCAAAGAAATGAACCGTAGCACGCGACTCTAGCGCCCAATTTATAAGGATTGTTCAAGCACGGCTGTGTACAATCCGGCGAACTGTCGGGCATGCGTAGTATCGATGCTGCGCATGCTCTGACCGTTTGTTAGATCGTACATAGCCCTGCTTAAACAAACCTATACTTAACTTTAATATTTCTGATTAAAAAAATATAATTCATTTTAAAACAATATAAAATTGTTTGATAGAATTACTAAAACCTTATATTATTTGGTTATAAATTAAAATACGCAAAAAAAACGAAAATTAAAATAATACAAATATATTCATAAAACTGTAGTACATAGCACTATAACATCGTTAACAAAAACATAATAAAGGAGCATATAATTAATTAGTCATTTTAAATGGATAAAACCCTAGTAAAAATTTATTTTGTGTGGTTTATAATGTCCTACATTTATTATAAATTGGTAATTGTTATTTTTACATCAGATGATCAGTCTCGTACATTACATACTATTTTGACATTTTTTTGCTTAATTTGCTAAAATAAGATAATAATGATCTTAAACGAAATCATTAAGAAAATTATAAATGCTTTTTAAATATGTAAATGTATTTTGAATACAGATTTGAAAGCTAAACATTTTTCTTTCTTGATTCTCCCAAAACAGTTATATTTAGCGAGTTGAAGACTTTATTTTTTAAATAGCGCGAGAGCTAATATTTTATTTTCAGTCGTATATTTCCTACCTCTTTTCTTCCTAACTGCATGATTAATTTGGTTCCAAAAGAAATTCCAACTGTAGCTCGCGATTAGGGTCCGGAAAGTTGTGCATTATAGTTTCTGTACCGCTGCAGTTTATTATGCAACATTTTCTCTTCATGTTTTATGAGTATTTGTTAAGTTTTTTAATTATTTATTACCACTTATTACTTTTATTTTTGACTGTTTACAATAAATTAAAGTTGACGGCAGGTATCTATTACCATTTTAAATTTAAATTTCTGCGCTACTATGTTAGCAACCAATCATAATAATGTGTGTAGTTGTTGTGCTACTAAAATTAGTGGAATCTGTAACTATCTTAAACATTTTTACTAGCGCCACCTGAATAAGGCGCTTGGTACTAAATCAAATTACGGTATTGCGTATGCATATGGAAGTGCCACCACCCTGAGTCTTACTGTCATTTACAGCGTATCTTAGCAACGATGTTTGTAATGCATACGTCATCAGCTCAACGGTCCGTTGACAGTGACATACTTCAATTTCTAGGTTATAGTGTCAGTTTGACAGTATTGACATAATTCAATTTCTAAGTTATGCTGTCAGTCTGACAGCATTGATATACTTCAATTTCTAGGTTATGCTGTCAGTTTGACAGTATTGTCTTTTCACATACTTCAATTTCTAGGTTACACATAAATTTATTTTTAAATGTAATCGTATTTTCATATTCTCAAATCTGAATTCAACTCGAAATTGGGATTGTTTCGTATGTAAGTTTAGGGGAGAGCGAGGCGATTCCGATTTGGTATGATACATGTACATAAAGCTTAATTGGAGAATGGTCTGAGCGCTTCTATTATTCAGTCAAAGATTGACAGTGCGTGCGCGCGACGACGTTTTCATCATGCAAGTGCGAACATTTTTGCACGTTTTAATTAATAACATTTGCAAGCGATTTTTACCGAGGTCCTGAGCGTGTACATATTAAAATACGATCCCTTATACGACCCGTTAAAGATTTTTAGACGCCCCCGAGTATTTTTAATCGCTCTTTGAAAAAGGCTTTCGACGTTCGTTATTATGCAGTGCCTGCGCGCGCCTGCGCTTTTTCTCGTTCGTGGTCCGAATTTAACTCGAAAGTGGGATTGTTTGGTAAGTACTTGTCGGGGAGAGCGAGACGATTCCGAATCGGTACGACACATGTGCGAAAAGGTCGAATCGGAGAAGGTTCGAGCGTTTAAAAGTTACATCAACATGTCAAATTGTCAAATTTTTACGAAATTCTCGCTCCCGACGACCCGATTTAAATGTTGCGTGTAAGATTTTGGCACGTTTTCCTCAATATCTTTTCCGGACGATTTTTTTGGGAATTCTTATATAGCCTATCTTTTTCCCAGGGTGCTATAGATTGTCTGTGCCAAATTTGGTCAGGATCGGATGAATGGTATAGGAATGCATAAAGGACAAACACCCATACAAACAAACATACATACATTCATTGGAACAAGTTTACTTTAACGGACTTTGTCAGAAATTGATAAAATTAAGTGGACTATTATAACTGGACGTCCTGAGCTCAAATCTGTTAAAATTATTTGGCGCTCTCAATTACTTAGCGTAAAAATTCATTATAAAAGTTCCGTTTGACAGTTAGGTTAGGTTTTTTAATTCGAATTTTCTCATGTTAGGATGGCTAAATTGTCTGTGTAAAGTGTACAAATATGATTATAAGGCATACATGAAACTATATTTGTATTGATTTTGTGTTAAAATAAGCTAAAAATAACGTAAATCTTATAACATACCCAAACTCACAACTGTCATTTTTTGCCGTCTTGAACTACTATTTTTCACCTTTCTTGACCTTTCTGAGTCGTAAGGTGGACTCATTTAGATCTATAAGGATCAGATCAGTTTCAGTTGGAACTAAAATTTTAATTTTAAGCGACCGTAAATTTATTTTTTTAACTTTTAACTTGTATGATTCGATTATCACTTTCATTAAAGCAACATCTATCACTTCAGTTTTTACCCAATAATCAACTGTATACGCGCGTGTGTGTATGTTCCAGACGTTAAAATTGAAAATTTTTGACATAAGTTGTCGATAGAGAGATTATATTACAAAGTGCGTGCGTTTATTTATTTTTTTAAATATGTATTAACTAATATACAAGGTGTTTAAGCTGTAACGGTAATCCTAAATTACATACAAACCTTAATAGATAAAAATATTTTGTTCATGTAGGATTGTAGTCTATACTAAGGTCTATAAAAAACCTTCAATAACTTTTCAAAAAAATTTAAAACTACGAAATTATTTAAAAAGTTTTGAAAATTTTTCTCGAAAGCTGCTTTAACTAATTTTTATAAATTTAAGTATGTTTAGAGTATATTTTTCTTAATGAAATGCCGTCTGTTTACGTCATTGTTATGTATCTTACTTTAACAAATAATACATAAACGTGATTTAACATAACTTTATTCTGCTTGTCACATACTCTGTACATTTTACCTACTGTCGTGTCTACGACACCTTACACGACCTATAATCTGACCCTCTGATGAAAGAAAACACAATGCCGATGGAAAAGTGTTGCGCACAGCGGCACGTCATCTTATTTTAGCTTTCCCCATTATTCAGCTTCAAAAAAAAAACTCTTAACGACCTCTAACCTGACCCTCTGATGAAAGTAAACAGAATGCCGATGGAATGGTGTTGCGCACAGCTGCACGTCATCTTATTTTAGCGTTCCCCATTATTCAGCTTAAAAAAAAACTCACCGACCTCTAACCTGACCCTCTGATGAAAGTAAACAGAATTCCGATAGAATAGTGTTGCGCACGGTTGCATGTCATCTTTATTTAGCGTACCCCATTATTCAGCTTAAAAAGAAAAAACTTACCGACCTCTAACCTGACCCTCTGATGACAGTTAACAGAATGCCGATGAAATGGTGTTGCGCACGGTAGCACGTTATCTTATTTTAGCGTTCCCCATTATTCAGCTTAAAAAAAAACTCTTACCGACCTCTAACCTGACCCTCTGATGAAAGTAAACAGAATTCCAATGGAATAGTGTTGCGCACAGCTGCACGTCTCTTATTTTAGCGCACCCCATTATTCAGCTTTAAAAAAAAAACTCTTACCGAACTCTAACCTGACCCCCTGATGACAATAAACAGAATGCCGATGAAATAGTGTTGCGCACAGCTGCACGTCATCTTATTTTAGCTTTCCCCATTATTCAGCTTTAAAAAAAAAACCTTACCGACCTCTAACCTGACCCTCTGATAAAGGTAAACAAAATGCCGATGGAATGGTGTTGCGCACAGCTGCACGTCATCTTATTTTAGCGTTCCCCATTATTCAGCTTTAAAAACAAACTCTTACCGACCTCTAACCTGACCCTCTGATAAAAGTAAACAGAATGCCGATAGAATAGTGTTGCGCACAGCTGTACGTCATCTTATTTTAGCGTTCCCCATTATTCAGCTTCAAAAAAAAACTCTTACCAACCTCTAACCTGACCCTCTGAGGAAAGTAAACAGAATGCCAATGAAATAGTGTTGCGCACAGCTGCACGTCATCTAATTTTAGCGTTCCCCATTATTCAGCTTTAAAAAAAAACTCACCGACCTCTAACCTGACCCTTTGAAGAAAGTAAACATAATTCCAATGTAATTGTATTGCGCACAGCTGCACGTCATCTTATTTTAGCTTTCCCCATTATTCAGCTTTAAAAAAAAACTCACCGACCTCTAACCTGACCCTCTGAAGAAAGTAAACATAATTCCGATGGAATAGTATTGCGCACAGCTACACGTCATCTTATTTTAGCGTACCCCAATATTTAGCTTAAAAAAAAAAAACTTTTAACGACTAACCTGAACCTCTGATGACAGTTAATAGAATGCCGATGGAATGGTGTACCGCACAGCTGCACGTCATCTTATTTTAGCGTTCCTTATTATTCAGCTTAAAAAAAAAAACTCTAACCGACCTCTAACCTGACCCTCTGATGAAAGTAAACAGAATTCCGATGGAATAGTGTTGCGCACAGCTGCACGTCTCTTATTTTAGCGCATCCCATTATTCAGCTTAAAAAGAAAAAACTTTTACCGGCCTCTAACCTGACCCTCTGATGACAGTTAACAGAATGATGATGGAATGGTATTGCGCACAGCTGCACGTCATCTTATATTAGCGTTCCCCATTATTCAGCTTTAAAAAAAAAACTTACCGACGTCTAACCTGACCCCCTGATGACAGTAAACAGAATGCCGATGAAATAGTGTTGCGCACAGCTGTACGTCATCTTATTTTAGCGTTCCCCATTATTCAGCTTCAAAAAAAAAACTCCTACAAACCTCTAACCTGACCCTCTGAGGAAAGTTAACAGAATGCCAATGGAATAGTGTTGCGCACAGCTGCACGTCATCTAATTTTAGCGTTCCCCATTATTCAGCTTTAAAAAAAAAACTCTTAACGACCTCTAACCTGACCCTCTGATGAAAGTAAACAGAATGCCGATGGAATGGTGTTGCGCACAGCTGCACGTCATCTTATTTTAGCGTTCCCCATTATTCAGCTTTAAAAAAAAAACTCTTACCGACCTCTAACCTGACCCTCTGATAAAAGTAAACAAAATGCCGATGGAATGGTGTTGCGCACAGCTGCACGTCATCTTATTTTAGCGTTCCCCATTATTCAGCTTTAAAAAAAAAACTCTTACCGACCTCTAACCTGACCCTCTGATGAAAGTAAACAGAATTCCGATGGAATAGTGTTGCGCACAGCTGCACGTCATCTTATTTTAGCGTTCCCCATTATTCAGCTTTAAAAAAAAAACTCTTACCGACCTCTAACTTGACCCTCTGATGAAAGTAAACAGAATTCCGATGGAATAGTGTTGCGCACAGCTGCACGTCATCTTATTTTAGCGCATCCCATTATTCAGCTTAAAAAGAAAAAACTTTTACCGGCCTCTAACCTGACCCTCTGATGACAGTTAACAGAATGATGATGGAATGGTATTGCGCACAGCTGCACGTCATCTTATTTTAGCGTTCCCCATTATTCAGCTTTAAAAAAAAAACTCTAACCGACCTCTAACCTGACCCTCTGATGAAAGTAAACAGAATTCCGATGGAATAGTGTTGCGCACAGCTGCACGTCTCTTATTTTAGCGCATCCCATTATTCAGCTTAAAAAGAAAAAACTTTTACCGGCCTCTAACCTGACCCTCTGATGACAGTTAACAGAATGATGATGGAATGGTATTGCGCACAGCTGCACGTCATCTTATTTTAGCGTTCCCCATTATTCAGCTTTAAAAAAAAAACTTACCGACGTCTAACCTGACCCCCTGATGACAGTAAACAGAATGCCGATGAAATAGTGTTGCGCACAGCTGTACGTCATCTTATTTTAGCGTTCCCCATTATTCAGCTTCAAAAAAAAAACTCCTACAAACCTCTAACCTGACCCTCTGAGGAAAGTTAACAGAATGCCAATGGAATAGTGTTGCGCACAGCTGCACGTCATCTAATTTTAGCGTTCCCCATTATTCAGCTTTAAAAAAAAAACTCTTAACGACCTCTAACCTGACCCTCTGATGAAAGTAAACAGAATGCCGATGGAATGGTGTTGCGCACAGCTGCACGTCATCTTATTTTAGCGTTCCCCATTATTCAGCTTTAAAAAAAAAACTCTTACCGACCTCTAACCTGACCCTCTGATAAAAGTAAACAAAATGCCGATGGAATGGTGTTGCGCACAGCTGCACGTCATCTTATTTTAGCGTTCCCCATTATTCAGCTTTAAAAAAAAAACTCTTACCGACCTCTAACCTGACCCTCTGATGAAAGTAAACAGAATTCCGATGGAATGGTGTTGCGCACAGCTGCACGTCATCTTATTTTAGCATTCCCCATTATTCAGCTTTAAAAAAAAAACTCTTACCGACCTCTAACTTGACCCTCTGATGAAAGTAAACAGAATTCCGATGGAATAGTGTTGCGCACAGCTGCACGTCATCTTATTTTAGCGCATCCTATTATTCAGCTTAAAAAGAAAAAACTTTTACCGGCCTCTAACCTGACCCTCTGATGACAGTTAACAGAATGATGATGGAATGGTATTGCGCACAGCTGCACGTCATCTTATTTTAGCGTTCCCCATTATTCAGCTTTAAAAAAAAAACTTACCGACGTCTAACCTGACCCCCTGATGACAGTAAACAGAATGCCGATGAAATAGTGTTGCGCACAGCTGTACGTCATCTTATTTTAGCGTTCCCCATTATTCAGCTTCAAAAAAAAACTCTTACAAACCTCTAACCTGACCCTCTGAGGAAAGTTAACAGAATGCCAATGGAATAGTGTTGCGCACAGCTGCACGTCATCTAATTTTAGCGTTCCCCATTATTCAGCTTTAAAAAAAAAACTCTTAACGACCTCTAACCTGACCCTCTGATGAAAGTAAACAGAATGCCGATGGAATGGTGTTGCGCACAGCTGCACGTCATCTTATTTTAGCGTTCCCCATTATTCAGCTTTAAAAAAAAAACTCTTACCGACCTCTAACCTGACCCTCTGATGAAAGTAAACAGAATTCCGATGGAATAGTGTTGCGCACAGCTGCACGTCTCTTATTTTAGCGCATCCCATTATTCAGCTTAAAAAGAAAAAACTTTTACCGGCCTCTAACCTGACCCTCTGATGACAGTTAACAGAATGATGATGGAATGGTATTGCGCACAGCTGCACGTCATCTTATTTTAGCGTACCCCAATTTTTAGCTTAAAAAAAAAAAACTTTTAACGACTAACCTGAACCTCTGATGACAGTTAATAGAATGCCGATGGAATGGTGTACCGCACAGCTGCACGTCATCTTATTTTAGCGTTCCTTATTATTCAGCTTAAAAAAAAAAACTCTAACCGACCTCTAACCTGACCCTCTGATGAAAGTAAACAGAATTCCGATGGAATAGTGTTGCGCACAGCTGCACGTCTCTTATTTTAGCGCATCCCATTATTCAGCTTAAAAAGAAAAAACTTTTACCGGCCTCTAACCTGACCCTCTGATGACAGTTAACAGAATGATGATGGAATGGTATTGCGCACAGCTGCACGTCATCTTATATTAGCGTTCCCCATTATTCAGCTTTAAAAAAAAAACTTACCGACGTCTAACCTGACCCCCTGATGACAGTAAACAGAATGCCGATGAAATAGTGTTGCGCACAGCTGTACGTCATCTTATTTTAGCGTTCCCCATTATTCAGCTTCAAAAAAAAAACTCTTACAAACCTCTAACCTGACCCTCTGAGGAAAGTTAACAGAATGCCAATGGAATAGTGTTGCGCACAGCTGCACGTCATCTAATTTTAGCGTTCCCCATTATTCAGCTTTAAAAAAAAAACTCTTAACGACCTCTAACCTGACCCTCTGATGAAAGTAAACAGAATGCCGATGGAATGGTGTTGCGCACAGCTGCACGTCATCTTATTTTAGCGTACCCCATTATTCAGCTTTAAAAAAAAAACTCTTACCGACCTCTAACCTGACCCTCTGATAAAAGTAAACAAAATGCCGATGGAATGGTGTTGCGCACAGCTGCACGTCATCTTATTTTAGCGTTCCCCATTATTCAGCTTTAAAAAAAAAAACTCTTACCGACCTCTAACCTGACCCTCTGAAGAAAGTAAACATAATTCCGATGGAATAGTATTGCGCACAGCTGCACGTCATCTGATTTTAGCGTTCCCCATTATTTAGCTTTAAAAAAAAACTCTTACCGACTTCTAACCTGACCCTCTGATGAAAGTAAACAGAATTCCGATGGAATGGTGTTGCGCACAGCTGCACGTCATCTTATTTTAGCGTTCCCCATTATTCAGCTTTAAAAAAAAAACTCTTACCGACCTCTAACTTGACCCTCTGATGAAAGTAAACAGAATTCCGATGGAATAGTGTTGCGCACAGCTGCACGTCATCTTATTTTAGCGTACCCCATTATTCAGCTTTAAAAAAAAACTCTTACCGACCTGTAACTTGACCCTCTGATGAAAGTAAACAGAATTCCGATGGAATAGTGTTGCGCACAGCTGCACGTCATCTTATTTTAGCGTTTCCCATTATTCAGCTTAAAAAAAAAGTCTTACCGACCTCTAACCTGACCCCCTGATGACAGTAAACAGAATGCCGATGAAATAGTGTTGCGCACAGCTGTACGTCATCTTATTTTAGTGTTACCCATTATTTAGCTTTAAGAAAAAAACTCTTACCGACTTTTAACTTGACCCTCTGACGAAAATAAACAGAATGCCAATGAAATAGTATTGCGCACGTCATTTTCATTTTAGCGTTCCCTATTAATCTTTAAAAAAAAATTTTTACCGACCTCTAACCTGACCCTCTTACGAAAATAAACAGAATGTCGGTGGAATAGTGTTGCGCACGTCATCTTATTCGTAACTTGTTTCGTTTTAGTGTTCCCCTTTATTCAGCTTTTAAAAAAAAACTTTTACCGACCTCTAACCTTATCCTCTGACTAAAATAAACAGAACGTTAATAGAATAGTGTTGCGCATGTCATTTTATTCCTAACTGGTTTTATTTTATCGTTCCCCATTATTCAGCTTTAAAAAAATCTTTTACCGACCTCTAACCTAAGCCTCTGACGAAAGTAAACACACCGCCTATGAAATTGTGTTGCCCATTACCAAATAACATATTGTAGTTACTGCTTTTCCATTGCCCACATTTTGAGTGAAAATTATTTATTGTAACTAAATTTTTTTATTTTATTGCGAAGATATAAGTTCACAGTTGGTTATTGGCAAAAACTGATGTGTTAGATCTTCCTTTAGTTATCGTGATAATCAAATAATGTTAATCTACCGGCATTATTAACTACCACTACCAAATTAAAAGTTAATGGAAAAAAATTATGGTCGCTTAAAATTGAAATATTAGTTCCTACTGAAACTAATCTAATCCTTATAGATCTTATTATTCCATCGGCATTCTGTTTACTTTCGTCAGAGGTCAGAGGGCGAGCTTAGAGGTTGATTAGAGTTTGTTTTTAACGCAGATTAATGGGGAATGCTACAATAAAACAAATTTGGAATAAGATGATGTGCAGCTGTACACTATTTAATTTTTAAACTAATGTGGCCACCAAATTTCGTTCGCCATAAATACATTGTGATTATCTTCGTAATGTTCTAATTAACCTCATTTTATTAAATGACGTCTGTGAAAATGACGTTTCATGAGTGTGTTTTTTCAAAGAAATTCAAGAGAGTCGAATAAGGTTAATCAACCAGCATTGTTAACTACCACTCTCAAATTACAAGTTAAAAGTTAAAAAAATAAATTTACGGTCGCTTAAAATTAAAATTTTAGTTCCAACTGAAACTGATCTGCTCCTTATAGATCTAACTGAGTCCACCTTACAACTCAGAAAGGTCAAGAAAGGTGAAAATAGTAGTTCAAGACGGCAAAAAATGACAGTTGTGAGTTTGGGTATGTTATAAGATTTACGTTATTTTTAGCTTATTTTAACACAAAATCAATACAAATATAGTTTCATGTATGCCTTATAATCATATTTGTACACTTTACACAGACAATTTAGCCATCCTAACATGAGAAAATTCGAATTAAAAAACCTAACCTAATTGTCAAACGGAACTTTTATAATGAATTTTTACGCTAAGTAATTGAGAGCGCCAAATAATTTTAACAGATTTGAGCTCAGGACGTCCAGTTTTAATAGTCCACTTAATTTTATCAATTTCTGACAAAGTCCGTTAAAGTAAACTTAAGCCCATTCATTTTTATATATAAGAAAGAAGATTACAAGCATAATGCCGGTGTAAATTTAATTATTGCCACGCGAGAATGTCATTTTCTGAGCGAGTAAGCGTTTGTTGGAGCTTTTGCACTGACAGTTTGGAGGTCGCCATAATAAGCCGCGAAAATACTATTTAGTTCTTTACCAGTCCTTTGAGGTTTAATTGTCAGAGTGAATTTGGTTAAAAGCCAGTTTATTAATTTTTTAAAATAGCAGTAGTGAAGAAATGGAGTTAATCCAACAACATTTTCGATTGATGATATACAAATATTGCAACAAAATTCGGGAGACAATTCTTTATCAAAAACTAAGAAAGGCTTTTTTATTATCTATATTTTTTCTTAGACCTCTCCTCACGAAGTTACACCCCTTTAAAGAGGAGCCGTAAAATTAGGTTTTCATTTTCTTTCTAAAATATAGATAAATGAAGAATCATGATTTTGGGTAGATGGTTTTTACTTATTAAAGGTTTCCCATACTTATATTTTTATTCATATCCCACTATCACAAGAGGTTGAAAAGTGCGAACCCTGTTGGTTTTTTTAATCAGAACTTTTTGGAGGCTTAATATCTGGAATTTAATTTTTTATTTAAGAGCTTGATTTATTTAGAATGTTTTTTATTCTGTAACTTTTCCTGCAAAATCTACAGTTTTTAGATAAAAAATATAATAAGTGAACATAAACTAATAAGTATCCTAAAATAAAACTATTCATTTTGGTGCTTACCATGCCATGGTTTGTTTATGTTTTAAACCGTCATTTAAATATAACTTCATATAATGATTATAATTACAGAGCATAATTAAAACTTCGTTAGGAGTGGAGCTTTCCCTCCGTTCCTTAACGCTAGTGCGTCGGAACAATTTAAACGAATGATATTAAATTATAATCAAGGGAAAACAAAAACAATATCAAATCAACGCTAAAATACAAGTTGCAAGATTGAACTAGCATTTTAGGTCACAACATTAAATTGGATTTAGGGTATTATGGATAATTGGAAGCCTGTAGTGAGGAATTACGTTTATTTCTTGCGAAAAACTGCGCGAGAATCAATATTTTCTCAATAGCCTTTATTCGCATGTATTACCTTTTCGTAAAGAACAGTAGACTATGGCGGAGTGTTTTGGTTTTAATAACAACGTGCTTGATCCGCATTTTTTTTTCTTTTTTCTTACGTAGCAGATGACTGCTGGATGTTGGTTTTACCTGAAAAACAAAAAATGGTTTAGTACAACACACAATCAATTTTATGCTGTTAAAATATTTTTGAACAGCTAATTGGAACCCGATGAGTAATTACCTGTCGAAACATTTGCTAAAATTAATATTTACGGATAAAATTGGTGAACTTGTTCTTGCGAATTCGTTAAAAAATACCGTTAAGCGATGAATTATATGAAAATACATACAGAAATGTATGTTGAACTTTTTTTATTACGTTTCGTCGAAAATCGACATTATATGCGAGTAGGGACTAAAAAACATACAACAAAATCCTAGGTATTGTGTGATCGTAGAAAAAGTATGGTACATAACACGAGTTGTAAAGCAATTACGCACTCGTGGAAATACGCACTCGCCACTAAGCGGCTCCGTGCTCAACTTTTCCACTCGTGCGTAGGTAATATACTTCTTACAACTCTTTGTTATGTAGTATATCTACTATATTGTAGGAGTAACACCTTACCTAAAATTATAAAATCATTATTACCCTACACGAAAAAGCCTCTCTTCTTCTCTTAATCTAAGGGCACGTACATAGTGAGGCCGCGCTTCTCGCTGCGCTACTCGCCGCGCTTCTCGCCGCGCTTCTCGCCGCGCTACTCGCCGCGCTTCTCGCTGTTTTCTACCAAAAATTGACATTTTCGAGATATCGCGGTTTTATTGGTAATTATTAGGACAACGTAATGTTATTAAGTAGGGTATGAAGGTAGACAGCGGTAATTTTGAAACAATTTTATGAAAAAAAAAACATGCGAATTATAATTTAGCTTTAACCTATAAGTTTTTGACAATGTTTAATTATGAAGATGTAATTTTACCATTCTTATTTAAAAAAATTAAAATAAATTGAGCTATCAAATGTTCTTTGCTTTGTTGCGATTGGACAATTACTAGCCAATGCACAGAGCGTTTTCAGCTGCGTTACGCCAAACAGTAGTTAGAAAATAGCTGAAAAATATACGAGGTGTATTCGGAAAGTAAGTACCGTTTCGAAAAAAAAGTACTATAATATATTTTTTTCAAACCAATTTTATTTTTACATTTAGTAAGTGCATACATTAAACTATTTTTCTACATAGTTTCCGCCATTGTTGAAACACTTGTCGTAGCGGGTGACAAGCTTTTCTATACCTTCTTCATAGAAACTTCCCGCCAGTGATGATAGCCACGACTCCACAGCATTTTTTCATCAACTTTCCTTACCAAATCATCGTTGACAACAGAAGGCCGGCCACTCCAAGCCTCATCGTGGACATTTGTTTGACCTTCATTAAACATTCTAACCCACTTTTTCACCATTCCATCACTCATCGCGTCTTCACCGTAAACATCTTTAACTTGACAATAAATTTCGGCCGGTTTCATATTCCTTGCGTTCAAAAATCGAATTACAGCACGAATCTCAGAGTCGGCGGGATCAGTAATTGTCTTAAAACATTTTAAATGTGCACAGCACACTGAAAACAACGTAGAGCAACCAATATGGCGTCAGTTGAGAGCCAGTGAACAACGAAGACTAGCGCGCATGCACGGAACGCCGACCGCAGCGCTGTGGCGGCGCTAGAATGAAACGGTACTTACTTTCCGAATACGCCTCGTATCACGTTGATCTTCTTCTAGATATAATTCGTTACTAAAGTGGCTGCATCTTACAAAAATTCAGTCTGTTTCAGTCAAAAAACCGAAGTAATCAAGTCCAAAATTGAGGATAATTTTAAACACATTCAAGTGTGTATACTTCTTCACGTGTAGGCATCTGTAAAAGTTTTGTTGTACCGCCCGTATAGAGATGGCAGCATTATAGTATAGTTTGAGGTTATGAGTTATGACAAGCGGGACTGCGTATAAGTACGTCGTAGTAGTAAGATGTATGTTATGCTTATGAATTTATGATTTATGTTGAAATAGTGGAAATAAACGTTTTTATAATAATTTGGCTATCTAAGACCCTACAGTTATTTCAGAAGAGAGATTCGATTCGGGATTCGATTCGAGATTCGATTCGATTCGACTTAGTTATTGTGCACAGACAGTGATATTTATTTTAGCATTCAATAAATGGTGCGTAAGAATAAAAAGAATATGGCGACGCAACTAAATGTAGAAGAAATTATTGAAGCGACGACGCGTGCAGTTTTGGCGGCTCAGAGGTCTGAAAGTCCGTCAATTGGCATAAACGCATTAGATATTGGTGGTCAAATACCAATTTATGACGAGAAAGAAGACATCGAAGTATGGTTAAGAAGAGTAGATGAAATTAAAATGGCGTATGAAGTAACCGACCCAGTGATCAAGGTATTAGCGACAAAGCAGTTGAAAGGGCGCGCTCGAGAATGGTATAACTGGACTCCTGGAGTTATACAGAAGACTTGGAGTGAATTAAAGGTAGACTTAATATTAATGTTTAAGAACGTAGAAAGTCACTTGACGTTAATGAAAAAAATGGAAAGTAGAAGATGGAGGACCGGCGAAAACTTTTCTAATTATTTTTATGAAAAAGTACAATTAGCTAATAAACTGAATTTAATAGAATCGGACATTATTGAATATGTTGTACAAGGCATTGATAATTATGTTTTAAAAGTACAT
Source organism: Elmis aenea (assembly GCA_947652605.1). Lineage (NCBI taxonomy): Eukaryota > Metazoa > Arthropoda > Insecta > Coleoptera > Elmidae > Elmis > Elmis aenea. The sequence continues at coordinate 31,392,374 of OX393582.1, forward strand.
GCCCTGTCAGCTAAGTATACCAGTTTAACCCAACTGTTAGAAGCCATGAAAATTATGTCTGAAGACCGAACACATAATAACCGTAAAGTGGCGGCGGATTCAAATCAAAATGAAGCTGGATCAACTAGAAGTTTGACGAGAAATACCAGTACAAGTCAGCCTATTGCAAAATGTTTCAATTGCAACGAAATGGGTCATATGGCGAGTAGATGCCCGAAACCTGTTCGTCAGAGAGGTTCGTGCTTTAAGTGTGGGGAGTTTGGACATCTAGCTAAGAGCTGCAGAAGACAAGGGGAGACACCATCTTCAACATCAGCTTTAGTAGTCGGAGACACTTCGGGTCTAAATAAGTATTTTTTACCGATTATTAGTAATAATGTTTCACTTAACGCATTAATAGACTCAGGTAGTGTTATAAGTATTATTAAGGAATCTATTTATGAAAGATATTTGTCCAATTATAGGTTACAGGACAATCATACTAATATTATTTATGGTGGAGTAAATGGCTCTAAATTAGATGTGTTAGGATTTATTCAAATTAATTTTGTATTAGAGAATATCAAACATATGTTAATATGTGAGTTTGCGGTTGTTTCAGATGAAGCTATACCTCATGATGTGTTGTTAGGTCAAAATTTCTTATCCATACCAGGTTTGATAGTCACATTTGCAGAAACTGTAAGTGTTAATTATGAGCCCAAAGTTGAAAAGACTAAATCTTTCGATCATTTAATTGAGAATGATATCTTGAATATCAATTTAGTAGATGATTCAAATGTATCAGATTTAAATTATGACATTGAAAAATTTGATTGTAATATTCCATCAAAGTATTGCAAGGAAGTTAAGTCTTTAGTTGAAAATTATGCCGAAGAACTTAAATTAAATTTATTACCTGCGGTTCAATATAAAATGAATATTGCTTTGAAGCATGAGATACCATTTTATTTTTCACCGAGGAGATTATCTTGGTATGAAAAGTTGGAATTGCGGAAAATCTTGGACGATTTATTGGAACGCAATATCATTAGGCCTAGTAAATCACCTTATGCAAGTCAAGTAGTGTTGGTTCCCAAGAAAGATAAAAGCTTACGTCTTTGTATTGACTATCGTGAATTAAATAAATTAACTATTAAAGAACATTACCCTTTGCCATTAATAGACGATCATCTAGATAGATTGGCTGATAAAGTATACTTTACCTGTTTAGATTTGAAATCAGGTTTCCATCATGTTAGTATAAGTGAAAATTCTATTAAGTATACTTCTTTCGTAACGCCTGATGGACAATTTGAATTTTTAAAAATGCCATTTGGTCTGGTTAATGCTCCTTCAAATTTCCAAAGATATATTAATCTTGTATTTAAAGAGTTAATAGAGAAAGGAAAGATATTAATCTATCTTGACGATATCCTAATTGCCACTGCGACTATAGAAGAAAATTTGTCCCTTTTAAAAGAAGTTCTTAATTTAATGAGTTTAAATAAGTTAGAATTAGAAAACGAAGAAAGTCCAAATTTTGAGTTAAGAAATGGTGTTTTGTATCGTAAGTTTCGTGAAGGAATATTATTTTATGTACCTTCTAGTATGGAGAATCAAATTATTAGAACATGTCACGATGATGTTGGACATATAGGACTAGATAAAACCATAGAGTTAATTACTAGAGTGTATTGGTTTCCAAAATTACGAACCATTGTTAAAGATTACATTTCAAATTGCCTTAAATGTTTATTGTATTCTACAAAATCCGGTAAGAAAGAAGGAACTTTACAATTAGTAGATAAGGGTGATAAACCGTTTAAAACTGTACATGTGGACCATTTTGGACCATTAGAGAAAACTGAACGTGGCTATAAGCATATTTTGATAGTGATCGATGCTTTCACTAGATATTGTTTATTATACCCCGTTAAAAGTACTTCAAGTAAAGAAAGCATTCAGAAATTAAAAGATTATATTGTACATTTTGGATTATTAGAAATCATTATTAGTGATAGAGGAACAAGTTTTACTTCTGAATTGTTTAAAGAATTTATGACCGAGTGTAATATAAAACACATTAAAATTGCTTCAGCATCACCTCAATCTAATGGACAAGTAGAGCGAGTGAATAGATTTTTAAAGTCAACATTAGCAAAGTTAGGTACACCTCATACATGGGATGTTGTATTGCAACGTGCTCAGTTTGTTATCAATAATACTTGTAATCGATCAGTTGGCAACACCCCAAGTAAATTGTTATTTGGTATAAATCAAAAAGGTTATGGAGATGATGAGTTGAGAGACCTTATTACAGAAATTCAAGGTATAGATGATGAATTAGAGGTACTTAGGCAAACTGCAAAAGAAAGTAATTTGAAAACTCAAAGTTATAATAAATTAAAGTATGATGAGGCACATCGAAGGCCCGTTAAGTACGATAAAGGTGATTTTGTAATGATTAAGAATGTAGTAACTGAACCCGGAATAAATAGAAAATTATTGGCAAAATACAAAGGGCCATATGTAATAAAAGAAGTGTTAGATAGAGATAGGTATGTTATAGGGGATGTGGAAGGTTTTCCAATAACAAAGAAAAATTTTTCGGGAGTTTATGGGCCAGAAAGAATGAAATTATGGATAAAAGAAATTAATTTTAATTAATATACATTGTAATCTAGTTATTTATAAGTAATGTTTTTGTTTCAAAAGTATGTTACACTTATATTGTAGGTTTAGGCTGTGTTTAAATATTATGTTTAAATAAATAGAATATTAAGTTTGTATTGTAAACCTTATGGTCGAGGACGACCAAGGTCAGGAAGGCCGAAACTGTAGGCATCTGTAAAAGTTTTGTTGTACCGCCCGTATAGAGATGGCAGCATTATAGTATAGTTTGAGGTTATGAGTTATGACAAGCGGGACTGCGTATAAGTACGTCGTAGTAGTAAGATGTATGTTATGCTTATGAATTTATGATTTATGTTGAAATAGTGGAAATAAACGTTTTTATAATAATTTGGCTATCTAAGACCCTACACACGTGTCACTCTATACGCAAAACAAAATCAGGGCATCAGGTTTAAGCGCATGTACCCTGGCTTACAATCACGGGAGATGTAAAATGCAAAATTGCCTTATTAAACAAATTATTTTCCATATTCACGCAAACCAGATATTCCAAGGTTTGTTTCCTTGTTATGTCTGTATAAAATTTGTTTTTTATGAGCTTCTGCCCCTTTAACAAGCGCCATGTGTGCTGTTTGGTGCACGTAACATAATTGTATAAAGTTTATTAAAATTTTCCGCAACAAATACTTCTTACACGTCCGTGTATAAGTAGACATACATATGCAAATCTTCCACATATTCAATTAAAACGTATCCAGAATAATGTATGTGTAAGAGAGAAATCCCCAATTAAATACCGTGCAAAATCCAAGGGTGCTATGAACATATAACATTGAAGAGAGCTGTAATTTATGCATATTTGACTTTATTATGTTAGGTACTTAAAGGGCTGATTTAAATCGCTATAATTAGATAAGTATAAAAAGAGAGAATGACTTGGTTTCAAAACGGAATATTATAAAAAAAAACGTCAACTTTTTCATGTAAAAACCAATTTGCTATGCTATTTTTCGACAGATTTTGTTTACAGTAAAGCAATTTACCAAGATTTATATAATGTAGGTTTATAATATAAGGAATAAATTGTTATTTTTAATAGTTATTTTTATAGTAATTTCAACAACAAAAAAATCAAAAAGTCGCTATAACCTATTGTCGTATACATTTTTCTTGAACTTTTTTTCATCGTAAAATTAATACTAGGCCATCCAACAACATAAAGAAGTTTTTTTTTTTTGTAAAATCGATAATTAAAGACTTTTCCATTTTTGTTAGACTTTTAGAATTTTAAGATTCTGTGCGCCCCAAGTTCTATAATTTTGACTGTTAACATACCCTGACAGATGAAGCCATGTTTCGTCAGTAAAAAATGTCAGGTCCAAAATTTCATTATTGTTCAAATGTCGGTTGAACCAGGTACAATAACGTTGTCTTGCTTTAAAATTGCGTGGAAATAATTGGGGAATCGTTGTCACTTTATAGGGGTGTAAATGTAAAACATTCACTAAAGCTTTTTGTGTGCTGCCATATGAAAATCCTAAAAATGTATTAATGTAATTGTGAAAATCTAAATTCAATGCAATGCCTTACCTGTTTGAGTGGATAGTTTTAATAGATTTTTGTGGGCTTATGCCTACTCTTATTTGAACATCTTCGATTACTTCCTGTGTAAGAACCGACGGTCGACCTGATGATTTTGCCCTACACACACAGTGCTTGTTTTCGAAGCGGTCAACTACACGTCGTTTATGGGTGGCAAAAACTTTGGGATTAATTTCAATGTCTGGAAATTTTTCTTGAAACTGTTCAATAGTTGACTGCAGATAATCAGTCCAATCGCCATCGTCGTTACGGTTACCACTTCGGTAGTGCGCCATCAATATAAACCCATCTTGTTCTTGTGTGAACACCATCATGAATAGTTAGTTCTTAGAAGAACTGATTTTTACGAAACGATGCAAGTTAAAACGAAAAAATACGTAGAAATCACACACGAAATGATAGAACAACCTGAACGCACAGAAAACGGAAAACTGATAACTGATTTTTACGAAAAAAATGCAAATTAAAACGAGAAACTACTAATCGCACACAAAATGACAGATCAACCTGAACTGTCACTGAATACGAAAATAATACTACGCCACTGATATCCTAGTTTTACACTGCGATACCAACAAAAAGTTGGTTATTTTATTTTGGGTCTAAAGTTAGCGGGCATCAGTTATTGTTGATCACCCTATATTTTCCCCCAAAAATTTAATGCGTTGTGTCACCGGTCGAGTGACTTTTAGGCTTTACTACTTATTATCGTAGTAAACTGTATTAAAACAAAGTTTATTAATTTTGCTCTCTTCGGTAAAAAGACCTGTGTGATATTGACCACAGAACATAATATTGACACCAGATAAAGTGACGATAGGTATTGTCATCCGATTAGATTCGTTCGTTATAGAACAGTTAACGACATTTGAATAGTTTTTATGAGTAATTTAATTACGAATAAATTACTTCGAACCAGACCGTGCTTCGAACAAAAGTGGTGCAGCTTTGGAATTTCTTTAAAAGTAAGTGAACATTTTCGCATGAACTCAGTGTGTAAGTTGCTTCATCTAAAAAACAAAAACCTAACCAGAAGATTTAAAGGCCTCTATGCATTATCCAACTTGTCGGAGCCGACCGTCGGGAACTCCGTGTCGGGTGTTGTCTACACACCTCCCGACCAGTCCAACCACCACAGCAGAAACGTCATAACTTTTTTTATTAATTTGGCTCTGATGCCATTTTGTGGATAACAAATTTATAAATAGCGTTAAATTTTCGGGGGTAATTACACGAAAGCTTTTTTTTAGCCGGACAAAGTTGCGTTGCTACGAAAGTTTGGTTGCTAGGAAAATCGACGAGACAAAACTGTCTGATAAAACAACGAGTCCGCAGGACGAGTTGTTTTATCTTTGACAGTTGTCGAGTCAAGATTTGCCTTGCAACCGAACTTGAGTTTAGTAAAAGCAAGTTTGTCCAGGATAAAAACAAAGCTCGAGTGTAATTCGGTACGAAAACTGCACGAATAAATTATAACCTTCAAATAATAACTGACAAAACGTCAAAATCGTTTACTTAGTTACAATCAAAGAAGTCGGTTGGATGGTAACAAAAGTTACATGCAAAAATGCAAGTGGGTATTTAGTTAGGTACCTTTTTATCCGCTGTCATAACGACAAAACGTGACGTCATTATGGAGAATTTAACATGTGAGTGTAGTTATCGTTTTAATAGTCCTTATCTAGAGGAATGTGGTGGGGCGGTCTGGCCACCTGACCGTTCCAACTTGTCCAACTGCGGGGTTGGTCGGGTGACAGACCACACATTAAACAATTTATCGGAATGGTCGGTCGGTTGTACCGACAAATTGGTAGATGAGTAGAGGCCTTTACAAGTCACACGAGTTAGTCTAATTCTACAGGACGCCAAAGGGTGAACTTTAGTTTGAAAATTTGGTTAAGATTTTAGATAAAATTAATGAACCAAAACGACTTTGGCATACTTATAAAAAGATTTACTATTATTAGTTCCTTAAATAGTTATTTAATTTTTTGCGACGTCTACACAGGCCATAGAATGCAAATTCAAGGCTGTGTGTGGTAAGTGGTAAATAAGAGAATAAGACAGTCAACTGCTAAACGTGTTTGACTTTGTCAGTAACAACAACAATAATTTGTTGAAAATTATTGTTCTTTCTTATAGGTTAAAATTATTTAATTAAAAACAAGCACACAGATAACAGCCAAACATGGGGGACTTTTCATGGTTTGAAAGTTATGGCGATGATCAGTTTATGGAATTTAATATGTCAAAACTTGGAATTGATAATGCTTATCTAAAAACTACGACAAACACCTCAAATACCGTATATCTATATGAATTATACGAAGAATGCTTTAAGGTATAATAATAATCCTATTTTGACTAAAACACAATACTCTCTAATTCCAAAAAATGCCAAATAGGTAGGACTTTTTCAATTAATCTGCACATATTCTCAGCGCAAATTACTGCTGTCTTCTAATCATAAAACAACTTCTAAGTAAGGTGGAGACTAGGGATTGGAAAACCGGTTAACCGATAACCGGTTAACCGGAGCCTTTTTTCGATAACCGATAACCGGTTATTCCATCTCAATTAACCGGTTTTTCGAATTTTTTGCTATTTTCGTTTAAATTTGGCGCCAAGTTTCAATCTGACAAGTTTAGTAGTAAGTAGATAATGCTGTTATTAGCAGGTTAAAATATCTTGAAATAGACTATACAACTGGTATAGTTTGTGACAAGATATTATGGGGATTTCTGGTTTTGTAGCTAATTAACTGTTATCAGCGTAGGGAGGGTACTTCTAAGAATTGACCTGTTTACACCTTCTGTCTACAAGTCTACATCAACAGGGCTATAACAACAGGACAAGCAAGTTATCGTAGATAAAATATTCCTTGAATTTTATGTTTTCTTAGGGCATATTTTAAGAATAAAATAGAGTAAAATAAAACTGCATGTTATGTTGTTCTTTTTTGTGAAGAATATTTTGTTTTTTATTTTGTTAAATTTATTTTGATAAAAATAATTTTTTTTTTTGTCAAATGAAATATGTATCTGACTTTTTTTTGAGGGTAAGTGCACCAAAAATATATCATTTTCAATCAAATCTACTGTTTTCCATGTTTAAAAAAATAACCGGTTAACCGGTTACTTGTCAAATTTTTTACCGATAACCGGTTTTGAGATTTTTGTCCGGTTTTCCAATCCCTAGTGGAGACTAAACAAGAATATGCACAATTATATTGGAATCGTTTGCTGACAAACTTTTTATTACGTCTCACGTTTTTACACTCTTGTACATTGTTACCGATTTTCTTATTAATATACAGTATTATCTATAGCAACATAAAAACATGTCATTATTACAATTACTGCGAAGGAAATTCTGTCACCTTATTTTAACAACTAGTAGTGCAACTTCTAATCCAAAATTACATTTTTTTTAAATACCTACTTTTAGTGCCCATACGTTTGGAAAAGAACCATAGAAAACAACATTAACCAGAAAATTTATACACGCCGAACAAAATTGTATCGAGTCCTTACAAAAAAACTAAACAAGTCAGTAAAAAATTCTACACAAAATGTCTTGTGCGACTTGAATCCTCAGTTTGGAGAATTTGGAGTTTACAAATTGCACGTTTCAGACAACGGTTGTGATATTCAAACTCTTAAAGAACCCGTTAATATCTATTTTCGTAAGTTTTTTTTTTTTTTTTCTCTCCCAGAACATTTGCCATCTGTCCGAAGACAATAAACAAATCCTTTGACATTGACACAATTAAAATAACGTAACAGAGAGACATGTAAGTGGCTGCCCAGTGACACCCACTCCTTCAATAAACATAAGAACTTATTTCGATGTACTTATCTACTACTCATAACGTTCTATTAAGTCTGCTGTTCTCCAGCGCTTTAGTCTTCGCTTGTCTGTCCCTTCATTGATCAGGTTCGCGGCCAGGTGGTTGGGATGCTGACTAAGCCTGTCCATGTGTCTTTTGCAGTACTTTTTGATTTCTTCTTTTACTGGCACTATTTGTAAGTCCTGTCTTATTATTTCGTTCGTAACAAACCATGGGGCGTCCACTAGCATTCGCAACACTTTGGCCTGAAACCTTTCTAGGATATCGATGTTAGAGTTAGCGGCTGTACCCCACAACTGCAGGCCGTATGTCCAGACCGGTTTAAGCACGCACTTGTAGATGAGCAATTTATTTTCTAATGAAAGTTTTGAATTTCTTCCTAGTAACCAGTACATTTTGCTTAGTTTTATTCCTAGCTGCTTCCTTTTCTGCCATATATGTGTCCTCCAGTTCATGCGTCGGTCGAGGTGCATTCTCAGGTACTTAACTGATTCTGCCTGTGGTAGTTCCTTACCATTCATATTGACTGGTTGGCAGCTGTCTCTTTTTAGGGTGAATGTAATTTGTACGGACTTTTGTTCGTTTAGTTTGATTCTCCATCGTCTACACCAACGTTGAATTTTATTTAGATGTTGCTGTAGGTGCTTCGTTACTATTTTTATATCTTTATCTGACGCCATTACGGCCGTATCGTCTGCAAAGGTTGCAGTTTTAGTATTTGGCGACAAAGGCAAGTCCGCAGTGTACAGTTGGTACAAGGTTGGCCCCAAGATGCTGCCTAGCGGGACTCCACTATAGATCGGGTGCAGGTCAGTGTAAATATCTTGTTGTCTTACCTGGAAGTGTCTCTCGCTAATGTAAGATTTTAGTACTTCGTAGATGTTATAAGGCATCTGTTTTTTGATTTTATAAAGAAGGCCCGTGTGCCAGACCTTATCAAATGCTTGTGACACGTCCAGGAAGACTGCACAGCTATATTTTTTTTCGTCGAAGTCATTATTTATTTGTCGCACCAACCTGTGGACTTGTTCTATAGTGGAGTGCCTCTCCCTAAAGCCGAATTGGTGCATTGAAATCAGTTGGTTTTTCTCGAGGTATGGTTTGATTCTCTTTAGAAGTAATTTTTCGAGGACCTTTGACATTACCGGTAATAAACTAATTGGTCTGTATGACCTCGCTTCCTCAGGATTTTTTCCTGGCTTGGGTAGTAGAATTATTTGAGCGACCTTCCATTGCGCTGGAAAGCAGGTCAGTCGCAACACGGCATTAAAAATAAACGTTACTTGCCTAATTGCCTCTTCCGGCAATTCTTTCAGTACCTTACCCGTAATGAGATCATAACCTGGTGCCTTTTTATTATTTAGATCCTTTTGTATGGTGTTTTTTACATCTTTTGGCTCAAATTTTTTAATTGGCAGTTCCATTTAATGAGCAACTTCTAGGTAACGTCGTATCTCTGGGTCATCTGCTTCGGGTGTTTCACTGGGGAAGGGTTCGAACACAGTTTTTAGGTGTTTGACGAAAATTTCGGCTTTATCCTCGTAAGTAATGTTAAAATTTTTCAAAAGCCATTAACAAGTCTAGTGACACTCATGTTGGTGCAACTGTAAAAATACTGGATTATATATTTTCTGTAGCTCTTTTAATTTCAAACGCACGTTGAATTTCAGTTATAGATTCAAAAAAGTTAAGTTAAAATCTTTATTGCCGGCGTACTAATTTGACTGTTCATGGACTCGTAGAACAACATTGTTTTATTATGCTTTTAATAATATATTTGGTTATATTACAGCAATTTTAACTGTGTTTCTAATTTATACCGCCATCATTTCTGCTGGATATTGTATCGCTTATTTATGGAAGAAGAGATGTACACCCATAGAAAACGAAAAAAACAACGACGCCCTCAATGCACCACCGAATAAAAGAAGAGTTAAATCATTGGACACCTTCAGAGGGTAAAATATTAATTTTGTATAGCCACTAAATATTTTTATATTTGTTTTTAGCCTAGCTGTTGTTATAATGTTATTTGCTCACTTTCGAGCTGGTGGATATTCGGTCTTATCTATGTCTGTGTGGAATGGACTACATTTACCAGATCTGGCTTATCCTTTTTTTTTCTGGATTATGGGTGTTTGTGTTCCGATTTCAATAATGTCCAGTTTTAAAAAAGGAGTTTCAAGGAAATCAGCTATTCTGAACGTCGTTAAAGTAAATATTACTGAAAAATAAGGAAAGTATCTCTTTTTATGGGAAATTTTGTTGTAGAGGTGCTGTAAATTATGTGCGTTAGGAGTTTTTCTCAACAGTACTGTCCTTTTGGAACGGCAAACGTTTTTTCCGTTACTGATGTACCATGCTTTCTGTTACTTCGTAGCTGCAACTTTATGTTTGATTTTTATGAATAATGATGAGATATTACCCGAGGTACGTTTAACAATTTTGAAAAGATTTTTGAAAAACAAACAACGTTAAGGATTTTACAAAACAAAAACAAAACGTAAGGTTTATGATTCGAGAAATTTAGGTAAAATATTTTACTGATTCGTCCTTTAAAACCACATTATTCAATCCGTATTTTGTTTAATGTTATCAATAATTTGGTCAGCTAAAAATTCATTAAATTTCAAATTTAACCCTTATTCTCCTAGCGTCGTCAAATGACGACGTTTACCTGTCCTGTAATAACGGTGTATTGTCAGGTACCTAATGATTTTAAACCTGTCAGCTTAAGTTTAATTACTCAGGTAAACAATTGTTTTCATAAATGTAGCCATTGCATCGCAGTAAGTTGCAGACTTCGAACATATTTAATTGTTAAAAGTGATCAATTTACGAGAGAACACGAAAACCATGACGTCGTCAAAAAAGTAAGTACTAAATAATATAATTTCGGTAAAAATATTTTATTTGTTTACATATTTTGAATATATAATAGTCAAGTGTTTTTTATATAAAATGTAATTATTTATAATAACATTTATCCTTATATCCCCTTATATCCCTTGAGTTATTTCGCTATAAATTTGATTGTCGTCATATGACGACGCTAGGAGAATGCATGTACTAACATACCCTATTTGTCCTTAGATTTTTGAGTGTAGCCGAAATGATGGATTTGTTAGAAAATGATGATAGTGACCAAGATATTTTTATTGAACCACCTCCAGTTAATGAGCTAACAGACGAAGATTCAGATGAAGAAGAAGGGACGAATATAAACTGTTTATCCAGAAATCAACTAATGGCACCGGCAGAGAAAAAACAGACCAGAAAAGAAGTTTCAACTATTTCCAACCTAAACAAAATACCAAAGATCACCAAAAAATCAAAAAAAGATCAAATTATATGGAGCAGTGGCGGTAAAACTATACATATACAACCTAGTCAATTTCATCTTATGGCAGAAGAAAATATTGATTAAGTCACTGCTGTTCAATATTTTGAACGGTTTTTTGATGATACTTTAATCGAATTAATTATTACTGCCAGTTCCGAATATTGCTTATCAAAAAACTGGCCAGATATAAAATTAACCAAAGAGGAACTGCGAGTATTTTTTGCCATTTTAATTGTTTTTGGGTACAATCCGTTGCCAGGAAAAGCAATGTATTGGAGTACATGTAGTGATTTGCGCAACATTGCGATATATGAATCTATGCGGAGAGATAGATTTGATAATATCATGAAATCACTTCATTTTAAATCAAATTTAAGCTTAGACAAGCTCGATAAGTTTTCCAAATTACGACCATTAATTTCATATATTCAAAAAAAATTTATGGAAAATTATACACCCACCTCAGCAATATCGCATGATGAGGCAATGGTGAAATACTTCGGTAGGCACGGATGTAAGCAAGCGATTAGAAATAAACCAATACGATTTGGATACAAGGTTTGGTGTCAAAATTCACCATCTGGTTATCTAATCGCCTTTGATCCTTACCAAGGAAAAACTTATCGAGGAAATGAAATAATGGAGAGTAAATTTGGTAAATGTTCATCTACAGTGCTTTACTTGCTAGACCAATATCCTATATATACCTTGCTTTCAACCTTATCATAGTTTATAAGTTTATAGTTTATATGTCTCAAATTTAATTTACATTGTAATATACTTTCACAAATAAATCTGAAATTATAAAACATACCAAGATTATTATTATTTGTACTCATATTCCCCTAGCGTCGTCATATAACGACAGCCCCTAAGTCAGGACCTGCGTCCTGTAATTTAATAAAAAGTGATTTTTCATGTATCTATGGCCATTTTTAAACAACTGATTGAATTTCAAAACATATTTCTTAATTCCGGAGAATAGGGGTTAAAAAAGAGATTTTTAGAGATATAAAAATATATTCCAGACCAAAATCACATTTTAAAACCACACATTTTTGCAACTATTTCCTTCTACAACTTTTTGCATATCGAGTTTTACACCTACTGAAATTATTAAGCAATTATAATTTATTTATCTGCAAAAATTGTTTAATAACAAAACTCAGAAAAATAAAACATTAAAAAAATATTTTTTCAGGACAAATTCCAGCATATCTTTAAAGATATCTTAACTTTAAGATATCAGTGGCCCTTTGCACTTCTTGTACTGGCTGCACATTGTTTGATAACGTTTTTGTTGCCTGTTCCTGGTTGCCCTACGTTAGTATTAACAAAATTTTATTGTAGCAACTTTGGTTAAGTTATGAATTTTCAGAGGTTATCTAGGACCAGGTGGCTACCACGAAAACGGTGAACATAGACATTGTACAGGAGGTGCAGCTGGGTACATAGACCAAAAACTAATAGGGCCTTTTAGATGGTATCCGTCGACCAGAGACGTGTACCAGTCAGACGTATTTGAATCAGGACGAATTTTAAGTTAGTAAAAAAATAGACACACTGCATGTATAAAAGTTTTAATTAACTGTTTTTCTTAATTTTTTGTATTTGTGCACTGTTTTTCTATATCAAATTTCATTGAGTCCCCTTCCTATCTTCTTGTCCGGACAAAACACTATTTGTTTTTATTTCTCAACCGTCCTTGGGCTGACTGTATTATTTTAAAAATGTGTGTTTTTGTAAGTAGATACCTTTTTGGTATTGTAAACTTAAAAATACATTGAAATTGGAAACAATGGTCGTAAGGCTCACTAATGACCTATCGTAACTGTAACTGCTGTCATTTTCAGTATACAGGGTACAGGGTGTCCCAAATTCGAGTAAATGCATGGGGATCTCGCTTATCTTAAGAGCTACGAAGTCGGTTAAATTAGGGCAAAGTTGAGAAATAAGACGCTTATCAAATATCTGGAAAGAAAATTTTCATAGCTGTCTTAGTTCAAAAGTTATTCAAGAAAAACTGAAAAAAATGATTTAGTTTTTTTCCCTATATCCTACATTTTTTAAGATATCGACAATCTGGAAGCACTTCTCCATGGCAACTTCTTACGCTTTATATTTTAAGATAACCAAGAATTTCCAACAACGTTTCGACAATTCGGAACCATCATTAACTTCATTTTTTTAAATACGGCGAAAAAAGTTTAATCTCACAGTCTGATAGCATTTTGTCTTCTGATTTCAATGATATATGACTACGGATTGCAATCCCGATCAAATTTTACGATCCCGGGATTTCGGGATTGAAGATGCTTTAATCTCGGGATCCCGGGATTATATATAATGTGAAGTATTTGCTTAAAAACAGAAGCTAATGCAGTGAATATATAAATTACAAATGATTAACATAATTATTGAATAATTTAGTAATTACCATTTATTTTTATTAACTTTTTATTTAATTTGTTTCCTCTATAATTTTTGTTAATTTGTTTTAATTATATCATAGGCGTAAAGATGTTAATAATAATTGAAAAAAATATACAGGGTGAGGCATCACTTATGACACCCCCACTTATTTTGTTATTGGAAAGAATGATCAAAAAAAGTTTCAAATAAAAGTTGTTTGATACAGTATTTCCCAAAATATTGTCATGTAAAATTTTGGTTTTCTTTTGTTTTTTAAGAAGTTACGACACCATATATGTTTTTTTTAAATGGCACTATACAAATTTTTTTATACGGTTTGAAAGACATTTTCTGTCTCTTTTCAACGCACTAAAACTTTTATACCCTTACATAACAAAATTTTTAAAAAATCGCTAAAGAACATTTTTGTTTTAAAAGCGTACTTAATTAATTAATTTACATTACTAGGCTTAGAAAATGATACAAAACGGTAAAAGATCTTAAAAAAAGTTAATTAGGTTACAACGGTAATCACAAAACTATTGTAATACATTTTTTGCCGTTTTGTATCATTTTCAAAGCCTACTAATACAGTGTGTGGCATCACTTATGACACCCCCACTTATTTAGTTATTGGAAAGAATTATTAAAAAAAGTTTCAAATAAAAGTTGTTTGTTATAATATTTCCCAAAATATTGTCATGCCATTTTTTTGTTTTCTTTTGTTTTTTTAGGAGTTACGGCACCATATTTGTTTTTTTTTTAATGGCACCATACATATTTTTTTATACGGTTTGAAAGACATTTTCTTTCTCTTTTCAACGCACTAAAACTTTTATACCCTTACGTAACAAAATTTTTAAGACAATCGCAAAAGAACAATTTTGTTTTAAAAGCGTACGGTATTAATTAATTTACATTAGTAGGCGTCGAAAATGAAACAGAACGGTAAAAAATTTATTACAGTAGTTTTGCGTTAACCGTTGTAACCTTATTAACTTATTTCAAAATCTTTTGCCATTCGGTATCATTTTCAAAGCCTACTAATGTAAATTAATTAATACCGTACGCTTTTAAAACAAAATTGTTTTTTTGCGATTTTCTTAAAAATTTTGTTATGTGGGTATAAAAGTTTTAGTGCGTTGAAAAGAGAAAGAAAATGTCTTTCAAACCGTATAAAAAAATATGTATGGTGTCATTAAAAAAAAAACAAATATGGTGCCGTAACTCCTAAAAAAACAAAAAAAAAACAAAATTTGACATGACAATACTGTATCAAACAACTTTTATTTGAAACTTTTTTTGATAATTCTTTCCAATAACAAAATAAGTGGAGGTGTCATAAGTGATGCCTCACCCTGTATATACCTACCGTATTATTTTTATCATTATAGAAATAATCGAATTATTAGATATAACATTTAAATAAATAAAATATATTTGAATAAACTTATTATACATTAGAATACATACCTAATTACATAAACAAATTTGCTGAAACTGTTAAAAACTCAAACAAAGCACAACTTTAATTCACTAAAAATTTAGAAAATAGACTGTTTTATAAGTAACAGAAATAAAAAGAATTAGGATGATTATTATCTTAGTACAAGAATTTTTTTAAATTTTGTTATCATACATAAGACGGCGAGCGGCGACATAAACAAGCTTAACACGTTGACTGCGGCGCTATTCGACAGTACTTTGGCGTTGACTGCGTTACATACCGCCGGGGTCTTGTAACAGCTCATCTTTGCTGTGCGTTACATACCGCGCGGGGTATGTACGCAAGGTTAAAAACAAACCCATCTAAAACTTTTTTTGCTAACTGTTTAAATATTTTGGCAATGGAATCTTTATTACAAAGAACCAATTTAATAAGGTCTCACTCCGCACTTATCTTCGGGTATCAGAAAGCAATAAAAAAAATTGTAAAATTTATAATCCATATTTATGCCAATATCACCAATATCACACTTTGACGCGATTCCTCATCTTCACTAGATGCTTCTCTAGACGAAATCTTATAGGTTTTATCACTAACAGAATCGTCGCTGCTATATGGATCTTCCTCAGAACTTTCATCCTGGTAATCATCTTCAAATTGGACACTTGGCTCTTCACTTTCCACATTCTCACGAAATTCTTTTGCCGCTAATTCTAAAATTTTCTTAGCCCGACTAGACATATTAACCGTTTAACTGTTAATGACGAGCTCAGTTTGTTAAGGGTTTATTGTGGTCAAACTAGTAATTAACTGATTAACTGTTACAAATACCCAGGTATGCCAGCATTAGCGGTAAATATACCGTTAATAATAAGCTTAACAGCTTTTAAAGTAAGATGAATATTTACAGTGACAAATGATTCAAGTTAATGTTTCTAAGATAAAATATGAAATAATACTATATCTATATATAAATTTATATATTTATTACATTATAAATTTTTTATTTTTTTTTGGGACAACTATGATAAATTAATTTGCCAGTTAAAGGGTAAAATTTTTTTTTTTTTTTAAGTGCAATTCTAAATGGTAAAATAGCCGAGAATCGTTAGTACATGCAAGATACTGCCTATCGACCGTACCTACCGCCGGAGACTCGTGAGGCACAGATGTAATAATTATGAATTCTGTGCGTTACATATCGCCGGCGACTTGTATTAAAATATGCTACGTTTTGGTTGCGTAAAATACAATAATCTCAAAGCTGTTTATAAAAGTAAAATCGGAAGAAAAATAAAGTTTTTATAAGCTACGCACGTGGGTAATGTAATACCCCGGGGGTATGTAACGCAGTCAACGTGTTAAACTTGCAGAATTGCATCGTTCAACTTATTCACGTTCAGTAGATACCAACTATGAGCAATTTTTTTTACAAAATAATGTACCTACTTATAGTTAAATTTTTTAAATCTCGAAAATCGCGGGATTTTCGAGACCAAAAAGCGACCGGGATCCCGGGATCCCGAATCCCGAGATTGCAATCCCTATAATATGACACTTAATATCTAAAATGATATTTTACCACAAAAATTTGAGAAAAACTCATTTTGTTCAATTTTTCAAATGATCGTGTACAAAAAAGAAAATGAAAACCAAAACAATGTTTTTGTTTTTTGTTGTTCTGTTAAAACTGTAAAGTTAAAGAGAACGATCAATTGTTTTTTTTTTAGATTATTTCCTAAACTGTTATATTTTTAGCTCTACTAACTTCCACAGTACAAGTTTTCATAGGCATGCAAGCTGGAGTAACACTTCAAATATTTAAAGAGCACAAGTGTCGAATAATACGGTGGCTGTGCTGGTCTGTTGTGCTTGGTCTAATGGGAGGAGTGCTTTGTGGATTTTCGAAAGAAGATGGAGTCATTCCGTTAAACAGATCTTTAATGTAAATGTTCATATTTAATGTTCTTAAAAAACACTAAATATGTTTTACTTCGAGGGTTAACAGATAAAAATTATTTATCCAATTTTAATATTTATTACAGGTCCGTTTCTTTCGTTTTGGTTACCTCGAGTTTTGCATTTTTGCTGCTATCAATATTCTATTTTCTAATAGACGTAAGAAATGTGTGGTCGGGAAAACCATTCATATTTGTTGGAATGAACGCTATTATCATATACGCTGGACACCGTATTGCAGATGAAAATTTACCAATTCACTGGAGACCACCTGGATATACCGAGTTTCCCACTCATTTCCTAATGCTGCTTGAAAATGTTTGGGCGATTGGTTGTTTTGTATTAATAGCGTTTTATTTATATAAAATTAAGTTTTTTTATATTATTTAACCATAAGGATTGTTCGACTGTATTATTTAATATATTGGTTATTTATATAAGCACTTGAATTTATTCAGCCTTTGAATCGCCTATCCTCACCTCAATCTCCACTTTTGCATGATTTTCAAAATACATAAGTGAGCTAACACTGATCTTAAACAATATAATTTAACCCTGCTGTACTGTTCGGTACATAATAAGTTTATTAAGGAAAATAAGTTTTTATTACAAGATTACAACACAATAAAACCACAATAATCGAAATATTTTTTTATTCTTAAGACTTTCAGTTTTAGATTGGGCATTGAACAGCCCATTTTTCAATTATATCTTCAAAGTTTGTCATTGTATTTTCGATGGATGATATTGCTAAAGAATCAAGTCTATTTTGAGGCATTGTATATCTGATGTATGTTTTAAATAATTTAATTTACTAGACGAGCGTACTGCACTGACCACGGTGACCAGAAGTGTTAAATAAATTCTAAGTGTAATTTAAATGTTGGGAAAACAGCTGTTTGACGGACGCGTTAGCAACCATAAAGTACTGCATTACCGGCCCTATCCTTAGCAACGGCCGTAAAAGTTACTTTTCAGGCCGTTATATTCAAGGACATGTTAGTACGGACGCCATTGGTAGAAAAAGAACAAATTTTTTTTCTGAAAAAAATGTGTTTTTATGCCTAGTTAGTAACTACTAAAATTCACAAAAAATATCTAAAGTTGCATCAAAAATATTACGAAAACACCGATATTTTTTTCAACTGTTAACACCCTGTATCTCAAAAATACGGCGGTTGCGGACCTACATTGATATAAACTTTTTTTCTTAAAATCATCCAAGGAATAATACCCTTACCTTAAGGATCAGCATTCAATTATGAAACACCCTGTATATGACCCAAAATGAATTTTAATGGCTTATAATAAAATATCCAATGGAGATATTATTTTGAATTTTTACGACTTTGTTACTTTATACTTAAGCACTATTATTTAGCATAAATGCATTTTTTATTTACAACATTTTTTTTTCGAAGTTTTTAATAATGTACCGTTCGGGTCAATATGACGCGATGTGAAAATCTAATTGAATTTAAATAGCTATACAAACGTTTGTGTGTTTTACGAGGCTGTTTTACTGACGTTAATACAAATCGATTATAATGTGCTCAGACATTACAAGTTTCGACAAGTTTTGACTTGTTTATTAGCCCTAGCTATAAAATAAACGAACTCGCATATACGCCTTCAGTTTTAAGTTGGTAGTAAGTAAAGTGTTATAGTTTTACTGCAAATTATGGCAAATCGTAGACCTCTGACTGATGCTGAATTGCTTGAAGAATTATCTGACACCGACGAAGATTTAACGGAATATGAAAATCACACTAGTGACGAAGGTGAAAGTAGTACTTCTGACAATGATATCGATATTCCTGCACTGCCTGTTGCTGCTATCCAGTGCATTCAATCAATTCAATCAAAGAGTGGTACCATAGAGTGGTTATTGGAACCTCCACAGCAACAAGGACGGTTATCTTCTGCAAATGTTATAAAAAATACTCCAGGTATTACGATGTACGCTACTTCAAGAATAACAGATGTGAAAAGTGCATTTACAACAATTTTCAATTCAAACATTGAAAAAGAAATTATAAAAATGACAAACATTGAAGGTGAACGAGTTTTTAACCAAAAATGGAAAAGTTTAGATAGTGACAATTTTCAAACATACATTGGACTATTGTTACTAGCAGGAGTTTACGGGGAATCGACCAAAAGCTTGTGGAATAAAGAAACTGGCCGTAACATTTTTCGTGCAACAATGTCTTAAGAAACATTTTGTACTATATCGCGTGTTATACGATTTGACAATAAATCCACCCGTCAAGAAAGAAGAAGCAGAGATAAGCGTGCGGCGATAAGAGAAATATGGGAAAAATGGGTGGAAGTGCTCCCAAAATTATATTACCCTGATGAAAATATAACTATAGACGAACAGTTAGTTGGATTTCGCGGCCGCTGTCCTTTCAAGCAGTACTTTCCAAGTAAGCCATCAAAATATGGAATAAAAATATGGACCTTGTGTGACAGTAAAACGTCATACGTCCTAAAGTCTCAAATATGTATATACCGGTTAGGAGCGCTACCAGAAAGAAACCAAGGTATGCGAGTAGTAAGTGATCTAACAACAGAATTAAGACGACATAATGTAACTTGCGATAATTTTTTTACATCTTATAATTTAGGCCAATTTCTTCTCAAGAGAAAAATTACAATGCTTGGTACAATTACAAAAAATAATCCAGAACTTTCTCAAAATTTGTGTAATAAAGAGGTGCATAGTTCATCATTTTATTTTACAAAGGACACGACAATAGTTTACTACATTCCTAAAAAAAAATAAAAACGTGATTCTAATGAGTACATTGCATAATGATAGAGCAGTTAGTACTAGAGATGATAAAAAACCTGAAATGATATAGAGTACAATGCAACTAAAGGAGCTGTAGACGCCCTTGATCAGCTTGTAAATACTTACACGTGCAAACGTAAAACCAACCGCTGGCCGTTAATAATTTTTCATAATATACTCGATATCTCAGCTTATAATGCATTATTTGTTTTATGGACTGCCATAAATCCAGGATGGCAAGAAAAAAAATTGACGAAACGAAGGTTATTTCTGGAGGAATTGGGAATGTCACTTATCAAATATAACTTAGTTAATAGGACACACATGCCAAGAACTGTAGAATCACGTAAAATAGTCGAAAACATGCAGAAAAGTACAAATCAAAACTCGGCCATAGATAAGAAACTGAACTCGGCCTCGGGATCTTCTGGAGCAACGGTTAGTGGTGTAAAACGCGCACGGTGTAAATTCTGTTCATCGAAAAATGATCATAAGACAAATGTGTTGTGTTCTTACCGTAATAAATACATTTGCAAGGTACATGTCACTTATATTTGCCCCAATTGCAAAAAAAATTGAAAATGTAACATTTTATAGCATACCTATATTTCAGACACTGAACTGTTATTTTTTTATATTTATAATGAGCTTAAGTTTATTTATTGCATTTAAAATATGTTTAAATTTATTTCATTCATTTACAATGTGTTTATGTTTATTTATTTAGTAATAAAACTGTTATAAAGCTATTTTTGTTATATTATTAGCTATCGGGTCATGTGTACCCGAATGGTACAAGCGCGCAGCAAATACGAACAGAACAGCAGGGTTAAAAGCACATTTAGACGTCAGCCATTTAGAATTCGCATTATGTGTTCTGTGGTTTTGACCAGTTTGTCAAAATTTGGCTCGTATGAACTTGAACTAATTCTTAAACACAATTCCAAATGTAGATCAGATAATTGTGACCTATGTTTAGTTTTTATCCCATTTATGCAGGAAAATGCTCATCTTACAAATATGTCGTACCAAAAAAGGCATTGAAATATGCAACAACTCTCCAAATATTTGGATATTTATCCCTGCTTATTAATTTCCAGAAGCTTTCATTTGAAGTGATTGATTTTAAATGTGTATTTTGTGTATCTATTATTTGCAGAAAATAATTTGGAATTACTTTTTAAATTCAAATACGTTCTGAATTTATCACTATAATTATTTGTCAAATTTTAAGTCAGCTTCACGGGCGACTTCCAGAGGCATAGCGGTCGACCAGTCGACCGCGGTCGACGTCTTGGCCACCCCTGCAGTATAACCTATTGTCGTATACATTTTTCTTGAACTTTTTTTCATCGTAAAATTAATACTAGGCCATCCAACAACATAAAGAAGTTTTTTTTTTTGTAAAATCGATAATTAAAGACTTTTCCATTTTTGTTAGACTTTTAGAATTTTAAGATTCTGTGCGCCCCAAGTTCTATAATTTTGACTGTTAACATACCCTGACAAATGAAGCCATGTTTCGTCAGTAAAAAATGTCAGGTCCAAAATTTCATTATTGTTCAAATGTCGGTTGAACCAGGTACAATAACGTTGTCTTGCTTTAAAATTGCGTGGAAATAATTGGGGAATCGTTGTCACTTTATAGGGGTGTAAATGTAAAACATTCACTAAAGCTTTTTGTGTGCTGCCATATGAAAATCCTAAAAATGTATTAATGTAATTGTGAAAATCTAAATTCAATGCAATGCCTTACCTGTTTGGGTGGATAGTTTTAATAGATTTTTGTGGGCTTATGCCTACTCTTATTTGAACATCTTCGATTACTTCCTGTGTAAGAACCGACGGTCGACCTGATGATTTTGCCCTACACACACAGTGCTTGTTTTCGAAGCGGTCAACTACACGTCGTTTATGGGTGGCAAAAACTTTGGGATTAATTTCAATGTCTGGAAATTTTTCTTGAAACTGTTCAATAGTTGACTGCAGATAATAAGTCCAATCGCCATCGTCGTTACGGTTACCACTTCGGTAGTGCGCCATCAATATAAACCCATCTTGTTCTTGTGTGAACACCATCATGAATAGTTAGTTCTTAGAAGAACTGATTTTCACGAAACGATCCAAATTAAAACGAAAAACTACGTAGAAATCACACACGAAATGATAGAACAACCTGAACGCACAGAAAACGGAAAACTGATAACTGATTTTTACGAAAAAAATGCAAATTAAAACGAGAAACTACTAATCGCACACGAAATGACAGATCAACCTGAACTGTCTCTGAATACGAAAATAATACTACGCCACTGATATCCTAGTTTTACACTGCGATACCACAAAAAGTTGGTTATTTTATTTTTGGTCTGAAGTTAGCGGGCATCAGTTATTGTTGATCACCCTATATTTTCCCCCAAAAATTTAATGCGTTGTGTCACCGGTCGAGTGACTTTTAGGCTTTACTACTTATTATCGTAGTAAACTGTATTAAAACAAAGTTTATTAATTTTGCTCTCTTCGGTAAAAAGACCTGTGTGATATTGACCAGAGAACATAATATTGACACCAGATAAAGTGACGATAGGTATTGTCATCCGATTAGATTCGTTCGTTATAGAACAGTTAACGACATTTGAATAGTTTTTATGAGTAATTTAATTACGAATAAATTACTTCGAACCAGACCGTGCTTCGAACAAAAGTGGTGCAGCTTTGGAATTTATTTAAAAGTAAGTGAACATTTTTGCATGAACTCAGTGTGTAAGTTGCTTCATCTAAAAAAAAAAGTCAACAAAAACCTAACCAGAAGATTTAAAGGCCTCTATGCATTATCCAACTTGTCGGAGCCGACCGTCAGGAACTCCGTGTCGGGTGTTGTCTACACACCTCCCGACCAGTCCAACCTCCACAGCAGAAACGTCATAACTTTTTTTATTAATTTGGCTCTGATGCCATTTTGTGGATAACAAATTTATAAATAGCGTTAAATTTTCGGGGGTAATTACAGAAAAGCTTTTTTTTAGCCGGACAAAGTTGCGTTGCTACGAAAGTTTGGTTGCTAGGAAAATCGACGAGACAAAACTGTCTGTTTGACAGTTGTCGAGTCAAGATTTGCCTTGCAACCGAACTTGAGTTTAGTAAAAGCAAGTTTGTCCAGGATAAAAACAAAGCTCGAGTGTAATTCGGTACGAAAACTGCACGAATAAATTATAACCTTCAAATAATAACTGACAAAACGTCAAAATCGTTTACTTAGTTACAATCAAAGAAGTCGGTTGGATGGTAACAAAAGTTACATGCAAAAATGCAAGTGGGTATTTAGTTAGGTACCTTTTTATCCGCTGTCATAACGACAAAACGTGACGTCATTATGGAGAATTTAACATGTGAGTGTAGTTATCGTTTTAATAGTCCTTATCTAGAGGAATGTGGTGGGGCGGTCTGGCCACCCGACCGTTCCAACTTGTCCAACTGTGGGGTTGGTCGGGTGACAGACCACACATTAAACAATTTATCGGAATGGTCGGTCGGTTGTACCGACAAATTGGTAGATGAGTAGAGGCCTTTACAAGTCACACGAGTTAGTCTAATTCTACAGGACGCCAAAGGGTGAACTTTAGTTTGAAAATTTGGTTAAGATTTTAGATAAAATTAATGAACCAAAACGACTTTGGCATACTTATAAAAAGATTTACTATTATTAGTTCCTTAAATAGTTATTTAATTTTTTGCGACGTCTACACAGGCCATAGAATGCAAATTCAAGGCTGTGTGTGGTAAGTGGTAAATAAGAGAATAAGACAGTCAACTGCTAAACGTGTTTGACTTTGTCAGTAACAACAACAATAATTTGTTGAAAATTATTGTTCTTTCTTACAGGTTAAAATTATTTAATAAAAAACAAGCACACAGATAACAGCCAAACATGGGGGACTTTTCATGGTTTGAAAGTTATGGCGATGATCAGTTTATGGAATTTAATATGTCAAAACTTGGAATGGATAATGCTTATCTAAAAACTACGACAAACACCTCAAATCCCGTATATCTATATGAATTATACGAAGAATGCTTTAAGGTATAATAATAATCCTATTTTGACTAAAACACAATACTCTTTAATTCCAAAAAAAATGCCAAATAAGTAGGAATTTTTCAATTAATCTGCACATATTCTCAGCGCAAATTACTGCTGTCTTCTAGTCATAAAACAACTTCTAAGTAAGGTGGAGACTAAACAAGAATATGCACAATTATATTGGAATCGTTTGCTGACAAACTTTTTATTACGTCTCACGTTTTTACAGTCTTGTACATTGTTACCGATTTTCTTATTAATAGTACAGGGTGATTCATTAGTGCGTCGGGCTTTCATAGCGCCCCGCCCGTAGAAGATAGAAAAAAACTTAAATACATAAAGTTATTGGTTTGAAAAGATCTACGTCGTAAAATTATTTTCATCTATACAGGGTGTCCCATTTTTGCGCTATAACAAAAACAAAGATTTTTTTAAATGGAACACCCTGTATATTTTTAGGTCATCGGATGTAATTTTTTAACCTCTACATGAATGTCTGTTTGTTTTTTGATTTAGTGCCAGTGTTGCCAACTTATTAATTTTTTTCCGAAAAATCTTACACAAGCAGGCTTAACTTTAAAAAATCGTAGCCGCCTCGTTTTTTAAAGTTAAGAAATAAGTTTTAGCAATAATGTTAGTCCAGTTGGGGAGCAACGTTTTAAAAATAAAAAATTTTAATTTATTGACACAGGGTGTTCACAAAAAAATGCTAAACTTTCCAAATTTCAAAGTGACATAACTCATTTTCTTCAAAGGTAAACACCCTTATTTTATTTTACTATTCGATAGCTTTTTTTCTCCCCTTCAATTTTTATGAGGGGTGTCCTATGTCTAAACCCCGTAGTTGTTGAGATATTCAATACTTTTCAAAAAAGTAGCCATTTAATTACATTTTTATGCACCGAATTAGGCCGCGCTGATGCAAAACAAGTGCCAAAATGTAAGCAAGTGTCAGCTTGACATTTGAATAAATTTAAAATTTAAGCGGATATTAACTTAGTAATAAAATTAATCGTTTTTATTCATAAACTATGGAAAGTAACAAATTGAAAATACATAAAAGATAAACGACTACAATAAATGTTCGAAATGTCTTCCATTTTTATCCAGGCACAAATCTATTCGCAGCTGAAAAGACGTTTGCACTCTTCTTAATATTTCAGGTGAAATACTTGCAAAAACGTCAACAATTCGTTGTTGCATATTTATTGATGTTGTCGGTGGTTCGTTATACACAATTCCTTTCACGTATCCCCACAAAAAAAAATCAAGTTTAGTCAAATCAGGTGAGCTGGCAGGCCACCT